>JAPPVO010007141.1:0-11469 GCA_030407325.1 Camellia japonica
GCCAAGGGCCAAAGGAAGGTTTCTCAGAGTTCGTGACGAGATGGAGAGCAAAGGCCTCATGATGACTACAAAACCTTCCGACAAAGATCAGATCAGATGATTGTTCGGAATCTGCATGGCAAGTTGCTGCAAAAGATGGTCGTTCTACCTCTGTTTACCTTTCCAGCCCTTCATGAAATGGGGGTTCAAATCGAGGATGCCATCAAACAAGGGATCTTTGCAGAAGATAATGAGCCTTTGAAGAAGAATGTTCTCGCACTCCCAATGCTACTACTGATAGTAGCGCAGCTGCGAAATGCTCAGAAGTAGGCACTATCACCACTCCCCTCAATGGCCAAAACCAACCACTTCAACTCAGCCCCAAGCCCGAAAATTCCATCCTCTTTACATGAGTCTCTCTCAAGCTTTGAAAAAGCTGCGAGAAGAAGGGCACCTAGAACTCCTAGAACCCCAACCCCTTCCAAACCCACTCCCAGCCAGACATAACCCTTCCAAGTACTGTCTGTACCATCAGCAACGCGGTCATGGCACCGACCGTTGCTACCGCCTCCGTCATGAGATCCAAAATCTCATTGACAACCAAACGATAGCTCCACCTTTAGACCCCAATGACCAAATACCTCATCCACATCTCAATCTAATCCACACACTGGCCGTCCCTTACGACCCCAGCGTATATGTCACCCCAGCCCATTTGCCCAAACCGAAGGTGTTTATCCCGGAAAGCATGGATTTATGCATGATGGGTACATCTGAACCCCAATCATCCCAAACCCATGAACCCACTACTTCTGAGCTGATGAGGATGATCGAAGATCTTCAGAGAACTGTGGCAGATCTAACCTTTGGAGTTTTGGCTCCGTCATCAACCACATCACATACCAGGGAGTTCATGTCAAAAGGCTCCCCAACCTTGGGACGGGTTGCGTCGAAAGAAGGCCAATCTTTTAGCAAAGTGGATGCCAGTGATAAGAACAAGCCAGGGGCAAGCATTAGTCCCCATGAACATCTTCAGTGGGCTGTTGAGGCTTGGAAAGCCGAAGGACTGGACAAACAGCAAGTACTAGCAGTCGTTGCAACGATCGTGGATGGCACTTTTGCCGTTCAGAGTGAGAGCAGTTTGAATCGAGGGGTAGGCCGGGAAAAGGGCCGTCTTGCTAGGAATGTTCCTTTCAGATCTAACCCTACTCCCAGAAAAGATCAGCAAACCCAGCCAGCACCTGCCGACCTCTTTGTTGGCGCATCTTCTTCAAACCCCCGAACTTTGGACTATCTACCTCGGGGCCAGAGGGTGTTCACCCCACTGTACATGTCTCTATCAGCGGCCTTGAGGGTCCTGATTAGAAAGGGGTATCTGCAGCCCCTGGAGCCACAACCATTACCAAAGAAACCCCCTCCCTCACATAACCCAGTTGACTACTGTGCCTTCCATCAGCGAGCTGGCCATGACACTGACATGTGCCTTCGTCTTTGTCACGAAATACAAAATCTGATCGACAACAGGATCATTGCCGTGCCAGTCTTGCAAAGTCTATCGGCACTGGATCGGTGAACTTGGGGATAATGTGATGTGATCAGGAGATGAACCACCTGCGGGCGGCGTTCAGTTTACTTCAGATGTGGTGGACGGCATGCACTGTTTTGAGCAACGTATACATGCTGTTAATTTTGCTTTCTGACTTGGGAATTGGGTCAGTCTTGTCTTTGTGTATTGAGTCAGTCCTTTCATACTGAGTCAGTTGGGTCTGTCTTGTTGTATCGAGTCAGTCCTGTTTTGTTAGAGTCGGGTGATTCCGGGGTGCTACCTCGAGCATCACCATTTTGTTTTGTGTTTGTCTTTTCAGTTTCTTTTGAGTCTGTTTCTACCTTGGAGCCAGTTACACCAGAAGATCTGAATGAAACAACAGTGATTTTTACGCTCTCGCGTTTGCTTCTGCCGTGTGCCAGTTGTGCCAGAAATTCTAAATGAGATGACAGTATTTGATAAGAAGCTGTGACTTTTCTGTGCCTTAAAATCATTGCATTGACCTAAGTTTCTCAAAACTTTTTCAAACACTGTGGTGAAAACGAAGAGGAAGGAATTCCTCGGGCTTTGCAAAAATTTGATCAATTGAGAAAAAGAGAGGCGTGCTAAGCCCTTAATGAATGAAATCATGCTTGTTAACATGTGTACTGGGAGGATCCTAGCTTGATCCAGATTGGTCTTACACTATCTTCAGCGCGAGCGATTTGTCGCTTTCTTAAAATTTCAAAAAATGTTTTGCGCGGTCCCGCGAAGACTTGTGTGGAATCGCTCTTGAGATTGTGCAGCCTAGGATCACTCTCAGCCTCGAGACTCAACCCATTCATTTTCAAACCTTGGACTTAGATGCAGAATGTTCAGAGGTCAATCATGATGTGAGGCCTGTGTGGCCAGATTTGAAGCAGCCCTCGAACAAGAGGCACCAAAGTCAGATCAGGAAGGTCAGACCTCATCAGAAGAAGCTTGCGAAGCTAGAACGGAAACACCCCTTGAACTAGGGGCGAAAATGTCCGATGTGCTCGAAGAGCCGAAGATGGATCCTTCTGCAAATCGATACAACAGCCACTCTCTTGGATACAGATGGCTTCAATCTCAAAAACCATTTGGCATGGACTTGTTACACTTTTACCCTTTGAGAGGCTCGCTAGGTCGAAAACCCGGAAGGGCGACCCAGGCAAAAGTTAGAGCAAGCAAAAAATACATACAAAAGGAAAGAAAAAATACAGAAAAAAAAAAAGAAGAACAAAGGAAGAAAAAAAAAAAAAGAAAAGAAAAGAAGCTCGCAAGGTCGAAAACCCGCATCGGGCGCCTTGGCAAAAGTTAGAGCCTAAAAAAAAAAAAGAAGAGAAAAAATGAAAAGAAAGAAAAGAAAGAAGAACAAAGATCGCAAGGTCGAAAACCTGCAACAGGCGCCTTGGCAAAAGTTAGAGCATAAAAAGGAGAGGTTAAATACCCGAGTGTACCTTAACCCCGAACTACGTAAGGCTTGATTCCCATGATTGGGATACGTAGGCAACTTCACTCTGAAGTCCAGCCATAAACACTTCAAATTCGACTATGTCCATGCAATGGTTTCGATCATCTTTGCCTTCTCTATATCCGAGGGTCTGATTGTGATCGTCACTCTGAAGGACTGACTACAATGTGCTGCGGCATCATCCAAACAAGGGGCAACTTTCCGTTGCCATTCAAAACGCCGCAATGTCATTTCAAACAAGGGGCAACTTTCCGTTGCCATGCAGTGTTCTTCAGACAAGGGGCAATTTTCCATTGCTTATGGATCCGAGGTTGTGCATCTCAAGAGTAGGTTTCGTGCTCGTTGAGCAGTGACCGTTTGCAAAAATAGTTTTTGAGAATTTTTATTGAGGTTGACTATTCTCTCGAAAACCACTCCATTTTTCCAAAACTGGACCATTTCTTGGACCCCAAAAAAGGAAAATTTTCAGTGCTCATAGCCTGACTTGCATGATTTCAAATCAAAAATCGAACAAGCATGTTAATCTAACTTTCATGTTGGTCAAAATTGTCTTAAAACCAAAACAAAAAAAATGGTCAAAATGATGAACTAGGGGCACAGTTGAGTCAGGTGTTCTGTCTTTTCCCCATCATCAACATACTTGCCAAGAAGGGCATTCTACCTGCCAAGAAAAGGGCACCACTGAAGTCAACAACAAAAGGCTGAAAGCTCTCTAGCCCTCCAAGTAGCGAGGTATCAAGCCACGTGTGAAGCACAAACTGGGATGGATCGAGATGTTCCACTTCCTCATCTGGACAGATCTAACCATGTCCAAACTCCCCAGCAGGGCATCATCAACCGATGTTAGCAGCAGATTTGCTACACACCCAGTTGTGGCACAACCTCTCTGTGGGAAAGTTCACTGCTGTGTGCGGAAGAAAAGAATCTAGCGGAATGCTAGGGGCAAGAGCCCGCGACTTTTTGTTTATCCATCAACCGCCCAGGGGAGGGATCGAAAAATGAGAGATTGAAGAATAGAGAGATGTGCGATGAGAGAAAAAGTGAGAAAAGGGCTTTTTCAGAAAAATAGAGCTTGAGGGCCGAGTGATGTGAGGATCACAAATGAGAAAGGGTGGGAAACACTACCCGGAGAAACAGGCTCCCTGTGCACGTCTGTGTGTCATGTCTCTTGTTTTGTTTGTCTCGATTCTAGATTTGAGTCGTTCCGAGCGTGTCTCGATATATTTAGGTTGTTTACCTTTTTGTTTTTCGTTATTGAGTCGTTTTCGCTGTGTTCAGTCGTAGGCTCAATACCCAGTTGAGAACGTATGCTCACTTTCAATTTCAGAAAAATCATCTTGTGCTCAGAGTGCTGTGCCATTCTCCGCATTTGTGCAAAAAGAGAATTTGTTCTTTCAAAACCGCAGGGTCCACCCCCGATAAGTGTGAACAGTAAAACAAGGACCTATCTGAAACTATGTAAGTTCCAGGCTGCCAAGCAAAAGAAAAGAGGGAAAATTGAAGCATCTGAGTGTGTTTCACCTTCAGCAAATTCCGTGATTGTGCTCCGGATGTACCTCTTCAGGACCTTGTCGATGCTCCGAAGTATGAGTGCGCCTGTACCTCAAGTGTAAGCCTGCTTCAAGACAGAACGACAATTAAAGCAGCAACAGATGTTATCTCCTGCCAACATAAACAGGGTGTCCCCTTTTCGAGCTAAGTGTGTTGCAAAGCCCTCCAAGAGGTAAATCAGAGGCACCAGAGTGCCTGTTAAATGCCCCCATACTTGCATAGAAAATGCATTTTATCACACTGCTTCCGTGCACCTCATAGCACTGTCTTGTGTAACTATATTGCATTGTTATGCACTTCTCATGCTTGCATTGTTATGCACCGCTTCACTTCCATTGCTATGCACTCTTCACGGGTCTAGGAGACCTTAAATCCTCTAAAGGTGCAATTCCTTTTTGCATACATCCCGAATTTTCAAAACCGGCTGCGCGAAAGCGTATAAGTCCAATTACAAACCGGCTTCGCGAAAGCGTATAAGTCCAATTACAAACCGGCTGCGCGAAAGCGTATAAGTCCAATTACAAACCGGCTGCGCGAAAGCGTATAAGTCCAATTACAAATCGGCTGCGCGAAAGCGTATAAGTCCAATTACAAACCGGCTGCGCGAAAGCGTATAAGTCCAATTACAAACCGGCTGCGCGAAAGCGTATAAGTCCAATTACAAATCGGCTGCGCGAAAGCGTATAAGTCCAATTACAAACCGGCTTCGCGAAAGCGTATAAGTCCAATTACAAACCGGCTGCGCGAAAGCGTATAAGTCCAATTACAAACCGGCTTCGCGAAAGCGTATAAGTCCAATTACAAACCGGCTGCGCGAAAGCGTATAAGTCCAATTACAAACCGGCTGCGCGAAAGCGTATAAGTCCAATTACAAACCGGCTTCGCGAAAGCGTATAAGTCCAATTACAAACCGGCTTCGCGAAAGCGTATAAGTCCAATTACAAACCGGCTTCGCGAAAGCGTATAAGTCCAATTACAAACCGGCTGCGCGAAAGCGTATAAGTCCAATTACAAACCGGCTTCGCGAAAGCGTATAAGTCCAATTACAAACCGGCTGCGCGAAAGCGTATAAGTCCAATTACAAACCGGCTTCGCGAAAGCGTATAAGTCCAATTACAAACCGGCTTCGCGAAAGCGTATAAGTCCAATTATCCAATTCTTGCATCTTGCATTTCATTTGCATCTTGCCCCTGAACTACGCTGGTTTGATTCCTTGCAAAGGGATACGTAGGCAGCCTGCGGGCACAACCATTCATTCATTTGTATTTTGTTTGTTTGTCTAAGTCTTCGGCCTTGTCAAAAATGGGTCGTCTCTGGGCTTTGACATTCACTCCCGTCATTGTTATGACTTTCGAGTTCTGTCAAAGAGGGGCAACTGTAGACACCCCATTTTTGACCGTCCTCAAGACTTGGACGTCACCGTTGGAACACTCGGTGATTATCCATGTTTGTGTTCGTTTGGAGTTCCCGGAGTTCTCGGCTGCGCGCGCCGTGCCTCAGGACCTCCGAACTTGACCGTTTGTGTTTGGTTTTGCACCAAACACTTGTGTTTTGCCTTGAAAAGGCAGGGAATGCTTTGTGAGGCCTCCCTACACACCACCGGCTAGGGCTAGAGGACACCGGCTGGCTGGAGTTGCCATCGGCACTTTATTGTGCCGGTCGGCACTATTTTGGGCAAAATGACCATTTTGCCCTGCCGACTCCTGTGCACTTGCTTTCTGAGATATTTTCAGACAGCTTTTGGCATTTGACTTCCCCTCCATACACGTGTATGGAGGGATGAACCCTTGTTTGCTTAGCTTGTAAGTCTTACAAGTTCTATAAGAGAGAAGGCTCTTCTCTTGGCTAAGGGTTAGATTTTTTTAGAAGTGTTAGACATTGTTAGAGAGCTGGAGCTCTGGTTTTCCTAGGGTTAGAATAGATATACACTCTATCCCTCTCTTTCCCTTTGTGTTCTAGGTGCATAAGTTCACACTTTTGCACATAAACACCTACTCTTCCACCTTTTCTTGGTGTGTTCAAAAATCAGGGCTTATTCTTGAAGTTTTTGACTGGTTTAGAGCTCAAGGGACCAAGCACAACAACCTTTGTGAAGGTAGTCAACAAGGGTAAGAACTTCACTTTATTTACCCCATTCTTGCAACTTGTTTTTACTTAGTTTAAAACAGTTTTTGAGCTTAGTGTTTGGCACATAAAAGTTCTGATTTTTGACCCTCTTTATTGTGTATTAAGAGTGTTTGGAGGTTTGGGGAAGTTTGACCCCCTTTAGGCCTTGAAAAGGGCCTTTTTTGTGCTATTTTGTGGAGATCCGGGACTGTCATGCTTGGACCTCTCCACCATTGAAATCTTGAGGGATTTCAGTGGTGGAGATGGTGCCTTAAAGTCCTAGGAAGGAGAGGGCCATCCCCTCTCCTTGTTGTCCTTGGAAAGGGCATGTTTTGCCTCTTGAGAGAGCACCATGTTTGTTGTTTCTTGAGCATGTCTTATTTGCATTTTTATGTTTATTATGCCCTAATATGACATTGCTATAAGTTGGTTTTAGTACTCTATGCATGCTTTGTATAGTTGCTTTGTAATGCCCTTTTGTGCCTTAACATGTCTAGGTAGTATGCCTTCATTTCTAACATGTTTTAGGCCTTGATTCTTAGAGCTAGTATTCTCATTTTGCCATGTATGAGGTCTGTCCATAATCATTTTGGTCAATCTTAGCATGTTTAATGTAGCCTCTTTGTATTTGGCTTGTTGGCCTCAAGAATATGAATGTGTAGTGTGCTATGCTTGCATTGTTTTGATGATTTGGAATCATTTCATATGCTATTTCAGTCCCCTAGAGGTGCTTGTATGTTGACATTGCATGTCTCTTTGTGACTTCTTAAGCTTACGTTATATGTTCCATGTTTAGGCCCTATTGCATGCCTTAGGTTCCATGTCATCTAGATGCCATCTAGGTGATCATTTAGGCTTAGTTTTATGTGTTAAAACTCTGTCTTTAAGTGCTTGAGTATTGCCATTTTGGTTGTGCATAAGTGTGCTTTAATGCCCCATTGGCTTGCCTTAAGTCTAAGGCCATTCGCATGCTTTGTTTAGCTTGCTTTGTTGCATGTTTTGGCATCACATTTTGCATAATTTTCAGAGCTTTATGTGCATGCTAGTAGCCCATGTTTAACCTCTTCAAGTGTGCTTGAATGTTGCTTGTTTATGCCTTGGGTTTGGTACCTTAACATGCGCACGTGTGTGTGTGTGTTTAATCTCCATTTGTAGGCATCATGGCCACTGTTTTGAGCCTTGTTAGAGCTGCCCAATTCATGTATAAGTCCATCCCATTGCTTAGTTTGCATACTTGCCTTGTATGCCTACTTGTATGCTTGCATAAGTGCATCACATTGTTCACTTTGCATGATAGATAACATGCTTAGGGTTGCATCATATTGGCATGCATGCTAGGCCTCTTGACTAAGTCATGATGGAGGTTTAGCACCCCTTATGTGCTTGCTTGGTTTGTATGCATTTTAAATCAAATTTGTACCCTTGGTTCTTAGGACCATCACGCATGGAAATGCGCGATTGGTGGTCCGGGAATCGAGGCACATGCCCTCTTGAGTCCATAGCATGATGAGGGATGTGCTTGGTGCATACATGCTTTGATTTGCATTGCCTTGCCTTTGGTTTCCTCTGCTGCTGTCAGTTGCAGGTTCTGCAGGGATAAAGGGCCGATCGGCACTCTTTAGTGCCGACCGGCTGCCTCTTGTCAGCCGATAATGAAATTCAGAGCCGGTGGCTTCCTCCCTCAGCCGGTGGCTCCCTGCCTCAGCCGGTGATGCTCCCCAGTGCTCTGAGAGGCACTCCTGAAGTTTTGGGAATTTTCAGAGAAGGAGAGCAGAGGAAACAGAGGCACACTTGCACGGCAGTGCGATTCCGAGCGAGTCCCGGGCGCACGCGGCAGTCAGCCCTCCTTCCGAGGCATTCATCGCTTAAATAGATTAATTAATTTATTTCGTTAATTTAATTAATTTGTAATATTTAATTAGCTAGAGTAGTTAGTTATTTATTCGGTTTTGTATATTATTTTGGTCCCTCCGTGCGAGGGCGAATTGTAATAAGTGTGTGTGAGTGGGTGTATGTCTTCCAATCCCCACTTCTTTCTATCCCTTTTATTTACCCGCTTTCGATGGTAGATTAGGGCATACTTATTTTTAGCATACCTTATGCAATGCATGCGTGCATTCATGCATTTGTTTACATGCATCGGGCTCGGCACATCATGCAAACTGCATTGTATTTCAATTCCAAATTGAATACGTGATAGTTGTTGCATCTCATGTGCCATGCTTAGGGTAGCCGAGCCTGTCTAGATTACATCCCTGTATGCGATGCATTAGCCACTTAACATGAACTAGGTCATGCATGTTTGCTAACCGGGTCATTGTTTTTTTTTTGGCACGGAGTACGATGTAAGTTTTTACGCTTTAGCATATCGCATGCGTGTGAATGCTAACATGACAGTATGCTTGCCATGCGGCTAAGTGCTTATGTTATAAACTGTTTGAATGCCTGTGGGTGGAGGTTAGATTGCCTGAGTTGGAACAACTCGTTGAGATCCGAATTTTAGCCTACTTGCGAGTAGCACAAAAAACCAATACGTTTTTCGAGACAAAACGGATATGCAATGTTTATTTCCAAATTAGGCAATCTAGTCTATACTTGTTTGCTGTGCGCATAACATAGTAATTCTAGGCTAATAATTGGAACAAGAACACGTAATGTTTTCAAAATTGGATATCACGGTCAGTAGAGGCCGGTCTTCGGACCGGGCGAAAGGGGGTGCTCATAGCTGACCTTCCCCGATCGTACCCAAGCTCCCGAGCCGAGACATTTGGTGATGACGGACACGTGGCCTTCGGCACCGAGTCAGGGTTTCCTAAATTCCCCATTTTAAAATATTTAGGTGGCGACTCTGTAATCTGGCAAAGCAGTCCATGTTTGGCACTACTTTTTCAAAAATCTGTTTTCTTCAAAACGATTTGCCAGAGTTGGACTCTTTGGTTCAGATTTAGAACCGCGACACAAAATCGCGACACAAAATCGAGTGTCAACTGCACAAAACAGTGCGATGCGCAAAATAGCGCGAGTTTGAACTGCCCAAAACTGTGCGATGCGCCAAATAGCGCGATTGTCAACTGCACAAAACAGTGCGATGCGCAAAATAGCGCGAGTTTGAACTGCACAAAACCTTGCGATGCGCAAAATAGCGCGAGTGTCAACTGCACAAAACGGTGCGATGCGCAAAATAGCGCGAGTTTGAACTGCACAAAACGGTGCGATGCGCAAAATAGCGCGAGTGTCAACTGCACAAAACAGTGCGATGCGGAAAATAGCGCGAGTTTGAACTGCACAAAACCGTGCGATGCGCTAAATAGCGCGAGTGTCAACTGCACAAAACAGTGCGATGCGCAAAATAGCGCTAGTTTGACCTGCACAAAACAGTGCGATGCGCAAAATAGCGCGAGTGTCAACTGCACAAAATAGTGCGATGCGCAAAATAGCGCGTGTTTGAACTGCACAAAACTGTGCGAGGCGCAAAATAGCGCGAGTGTAAACTGCAGAAAACAGTGCGATGCGCAAAATAGCGCGAGTTTGAACTGCACAAAACTGTGCGACGTGCAAAATAGCGCGAGTGTCAACTGCACAAAACAGTGCGATGCGCAAAATAGCGCTGTTTGAACTGCAGAAAACCGTGCGATGCGCAAAATAGCGCGAGTGTCAACTGCACAAAACAGTGCGATGCGCAAAATAGCGCGAGTTTGAACTGCACAAAACCGTGCGATGCGCAAAATAGCGCGAGTGTCAACTGCACAAAACAGTGCGATGCGCAAAATAGCGCGAGTTTGAACTGCCCAAAACTGTGCGATGCGCCAAATAGCGCGAGTGTCAACTGCACAAAACAGTGCGATGCGCAAAATAGCGCGAGTTTGAACTGCACAAAACCGTGCGATTCGCAAAATAGCGCGAGTGTCAACTCCACAAAACAGTGCTATGCGCAAAACAGCGTGAGTTTGAACTGCACAAAACGGTGCGATGCGCAAAATAGCGCGAGTGTCAACTGCACAAAACAGTGCGATGCGCAAAATAGCGCGAGTTTGAACTGCACAAAACCGTGCGATGCGCAAAATAGCGCGAGTGTCAACTGCACAAAACAGTGCTATGCGCAAAATAGCGCGAGTTTGAACTGCCCAAAACTGTGCGATGCGCCAAATAGCGCGAGTGTCAACTGCACAAAACAGTGCGATGCGCAAAATAGCGCGAGTTTGAACTGCACAAAACCGTGCGATGCGCAAAATAACGCCAGTGTCAACTGCACAAAACAGTGCGATGCGCAAAATAGCGCGAGTTTGAACTGCAGAAAACGGTGCGATGCACAAAATAGCGCGAGTGTCAACTGCACAAAACAGTGCGATGCGCAAAATAGCACGAGTTTGAACTGCACAAAACCGTGCGATGCGCAAAATAGCGCGAGTGTCAACTGCACAAAACAGTGCGATGCGCAAAATAGCGCTAGTTTGACCTGCACAAAACTGTGCGATGCCCAAAATAGCGCGAGTGTCAACTTCACAAAATAGTGCGATGCGCAAAATAGAGCGTGTTTGAACTGCACAAAACTGTGCGAGGCGCAAAATAGCGCGAGTGTAAACTGCACAAAACAGTGCGATGCGCAAAATAGCGCGAGTTTGAACTGCACAAAACTGTGCGACGTGCAAAATAGCGCGAGTGTCAACTGCACAAAACAGTGCGATGCGCAAAATAGCGCGAGTTTGAACATCACAAAACCGTGCGATGCGCAAAATAGCGCGAGTGTCAACTGCACGAAACAGTGCGATGCGCAAAATAGCGCGAGTTTGAACTGCCCAAAACTGTGCGATGC
>JAPPVO010007142.1:0-26361 GCA_030407325.1 Camellia japonica
GTGTAAACTGCACAAAACAGTGCGCTGCGCAAAATAGCGCGAGTGATAAACTGCAAAAAATAGTGCACTGCGCAAAATAGCGCGATTGATAAACTGCACAAAACGTGCGTGCGCAAAATAGCGCGTTTGATAAACTGCACAAAAAGTGCGCGGCGCAAAATAGCGCGAGTGTAAACTGCACAAAACATTGCGCTGCGCAAAGTAGCGCGAGTGATAAACTGCACAAAACAGTGCGCTGCGCAAAATAGCGCGAGTGTAAACTGCAAGAAACGCTGCGCTGTGCAAAATAGCGCGAGTGTAAACTGCACAAAACATTGCGCTGCGCAAAATAGCGCGAGTGATAAACTGCACAAAACAGTGCGCTGCGCAAAATAGCGCGAGTGTAGACTGCACAAAACAGTGTGCTGCGCAAAATAACGCGATTGATAAACTGCACAAAACAGTGTGGTGCGCAAAATAGCGCGGTTGATAAACTGCACAAGACAGTGCGCAGCGAAAAATAGCGAGAGTGATAAACTGCACAAAACAGTGCGCTGCGCAAAATAGCGCGAGTGTAAACTGCACAAAACAGTGCGCTGCGCAAAATAGCGCGAGTGTAAACTGCACAAAACAGTGCGCTGCCCAAAATAGCGCGAGTGTAAACTGCACAAAACAGTGCGCTGCGCAAAATAGCGCGACTGATAAACTGCACAAAACAGTGCCTGCGCAAAATAGCGCAATTGATAAACGCACAAAATGTGCGTGCGCAAAATAGCGCGTGATAAACTACACAAAACAGTGCGCTGCACAAAACAACGCGAGTGATAAACTGCACAAAACAGTGCGCTGCGCAAAATAGCGCGATTGTAAACTGCACAAAACACTGCACTGCGCAAAGTAGCGCGAGTGATAAACTGCACAAAACAGCGCGCTGCGCAAAATAGCGCGAGTGTAAACTGCACGAAACGCTGCGCTGTGGAAAATAGAGCGAGTGTAAACTGCACAAAACATTGCGCTGCACAAAATAGCGCGAGTGATAAACTGCACAAAACAGTGCGCTGCACAAAACAGTGCGGTGCGCAAAATAGCACGAGTGTAAACTGCACAAAACAGTGCGCTGCGCAAAATAGCGCGATTGATAAACTGCACAAAAAGTGCGGTGCGTAAAATAGCGCGGTGGTAAACTGCACAAAACAGTGCGCTGCGCAAAATAGCGCGAGTGATAAACTGCACAAAACAGTGCGCTGCGCAAAATAGCGCGAGTGATAAACTCCACAAAACAGTGCGCTGCGGAAAATAGCGCGAGTGTAAACTGCACAAAACAGTGCGGTGCGCAAAATAGCGCGAGTGTAAACTGCATAAAACAGTACGCTGCGCAAAATAGCGCGACTGATAAACTGCAAAAAACAGTGCACTGTGCAAAATAGCGCGATTGATAAACTGCACAAAACGGTGCGCTGCGCAAAATAGCGCGAGTGATAAACTGCACAAAACAGTGCGCTGCGCAAAATAGCGCGAGTGATAAACTGCACAAAACAGTGCGCTGCGCAAAATAGCGCGAGTGTAAACTGCACAAAACATTGCGCTGCGCAAAATAGCGCGAGTGATAAACTGCGCAAAACAGTGCGCTGCGCAAAATAGCGCGAGTGTAAACTGCACGAAACGCTGCGCTGTGCAAAATAGCGCGAGTGTAAACTGCACAAAACATTGCGCTGCGCAAAATAGCGCGAGTGTAGACTGCACAAAATAGTGCGCGGCGTAAAATAGCGCGATTGATAAACTGCACAAAACAGTGCGGTGCGCAAAATAGCGCGAGTGTAAACTGCACAAAACATTGCGCTGCGCAAAGTAGCGCGAGTGATAAACTGCACAAAACAGCGCGCTACGCAAAATAGCGCGAGTGTAAACTGCACGAAACGCTGCGCTGTGGAAAATAGCGCGAGTGTAAACTGCACAAAACATTGCGCTGCGCAAAATAGCGCGAGTGATAAATTGCACAAAACAGTGCCCTGCGCAAAATAGCGCGAGTGTAGACTGTACAAAACAGTGCGCTGCGCAAAATAGCGCGAGTGATAAACTGCACAAAACAGTGCGCTGCGCAAAATAGCGCGAGTGTAAATTGCACAAAACAGTGCGGTGCGCAAAATAGCGCGAGTGTAAACTGCACAAAACAGTGCGCTGCGCAAAATAGCGCGATTGATAAACTGCACAAAACAGTGCGGTGCGCAAAATAGCGCGATTGATAAACTGCACAAAACAGTGCGGTGCGCAAAATAGCGCGATTGATAAACTGCACAAAACAGTGCGCTGCGCAAAATAGCGCGATTGATAAACTCCACAAAACAGTGCGCTGCGGAAAATAGTGCGAGTGTAAACTGCACAAAACAGTGCGGTGCGCAAAATAGCGCGAGTGTAAACTGCACAAAACAGTGCGCTGCGCAAAATAGCGCGACTGATAAACTGCAAAAAATAGTGCACTGCGCAAAATAGGGCGATTGATAAACTGCACAAAACGGTGCGGTGCGCAAAATCGCGCGTTTGATAAACTGCACAAAACAGTGCGCTGCGCAAAATAGCGCGAGTGATAAACTGCACAAAACAGTGCGCTGCGCAAAATAGCGCGAGTGTAAACTGCACAAAACATTACGCTGCGCAAAGTAGCGCGAGTGATAAACTGCGCAAAACAGTGCGCTGCGCAAAATAGCGCGAGTGTAAACTGCACGAAACGCTGCGCTGTGCAAAATAGCGCGATTGTAAACTGCACAAAACATTGCGCTGCGCAAAATAGCACGAGTGATAAACTGCACAAAACAGTGCGCTGCGCAAAATAGCGCGAGTGTAGACTGCACAAAACATTGCGCTGCGCAAAGTAGGGCGAGTGATAAACTGCACAAAACAGTGCGCTGCGCAAAATAGCGCGAGTGTAAACTGCACAAAACAGTGCGGTGCGCAAAATAGCGCAAGTGTAAACAGCATAAAACAGTGCGCTGCGCAAAATAGCGCGATTGATAAACTGCACAAAATAGTGCGGTGCGCAAAATAGCGCGGTGGATAAACTGCACAAAACAGTGCGCTGCGCAAAATAGCGCGAGTGATAAACTGCACAAAACAGTGCGCTGCGCAAAATAGCGCGAGTGTAAACTGAACAAAACAGTGCGCTGCGCAAAAATAGCGCGAGTGATAAACTGCACAAAACAGTGCGCTGCGCAAAATAGCGCTAGTGTAGACTGCACAAAACAGTGCGCTGCGCAAAATAGCGCGAGTGATAAACTGCACAAAGCAGTGCGCTGCGCAAAATAGCGCTAGTGTAGACTGCACAAAATAGTGCGCTGCGCAAAATAGCGCGAGTGATAAACTGCACAAAACAGTGCGCTGCGCAAAATAGCGCGAGTGTAAACTGCACAAAACAGTGCGCTGCGCAAAATAACGCGATTGATAAACTCCACAAAACAGTGCGCTGCGCTAAATAGCGCGAGTGATAAACAGCACAAAACAGTGCGCTGCGCAAAATAGTGCGAGTGTAAACTGCACAAAACAGTGCGCTGCGCAAAATAGTGCGAGTGATAAACTGCAAAAAACAGTGCGCTGCGCAAAATTGCGCGAGTGTAATCTGGACAAAACAGCGCGCTGCCCAAAATAGCGCGAGTGATAAACTGCACAAAACAGTGCGCTGCGCAAAATAACGCGAGTGAGAAACTGCACAAAACAGTGCGCTGCGCAAAATAGCGCGAGTGTAGACTGCACAAAACAGTGCGCTGCGCAAAATAGCGCGAGTGATAAACTGCACAAAACAGTGCGCTGCGCAAAATAGCGCGAGTGTAAACTGCACAAAACAGTGCGGTGCGCAAAATAGCGCGAGTCTAAACTGTACAAAACAGTGCGCTGCACAAAATAGCGTGACTGATAAACTGCACAAAACAGTGCACTGCGCAAAATGGCGCGATTGATAATCTGCACAAAACGGTGCGGTGCGCAAAATAGCGCGTTTGATAAGCTGCACAAAATAGTGCGCTGCGGAAAATAGCGCGAGTGATAAACTGCACAAAACAGTGCGCTGCGCAAAATAGAGCGAGTGTAAACTGCACAAAACAGTGCGCTGCGCAAAATAGCGCGAGTGTAAACTGCACAAAACATTGCGCTGCGCAAAATAGGGCGAGTGATAAACTGCACAAAACAGTGCGCTGCGCAAAATAGCGCGAGTGTAAACTGCACAAAACGCTGCGCTGCGCAAAATAGCGCGAGTGTAAACTGCACAAAACATTGCGCTGCGCCAAATAACGCGAGTGATAAACTGCAAAAAACTGTGCGCTGCGCCAATAGCGCGAGTGATAAACTGCAAAAAACTTGCGCTGCGCAAAATAGCGCTTTGTGCAGTTTATCAAACGCGTTATTTTGCGCACCGCACCATTTTGTGCAGTTTATCAATCGCGCTATTTTGCGCAGGGCACTGTTTTTTGCAGTTTATCAGTCGCGCTATTTTGCGCAGCGCACTGTTTTGTGCAGTTTACACTCGCGCTATTTTGCGCAGTGCACTGTTTTGTGCAGTTTACACTAGCGCTATTTTGCGCAGCGCACTGTTTTGTGCTGTTTATCACTCGCGCTATTTTGCGCAGCGCACTGTTTTGTGGAGCTTATCAATCGCGTTATTTTGCGCAGCGCACTGTTTTGTGCAGTTTACACTCGCGCTATTTTGCGCAACGCACTGTTTTGTGCAGTTTATCAATCGCGCTATTTTGCGCAGCGCACTGTTTTGTGCAGTTTACACTTGCGCTATTTTGCGTACCGCACTATTTTGTGCCCTTTACAATCGCGCTATTTTGCGCAGCGCACTGTTTTGTGCAGTCTACACTCCCGCTATTTTGCGTAGCGTACTGTTTTGTGCAGTTTATCACACGCGCTATTTTGCGCAGCGCACTGTTTTGTGCAGTTTATCACTCGCGCTATTTTGCGCAGCGCACTGTTTTGTGCAGTCTACACTCGCGCTATTTTCCGCAGCGCACTGTTTTGTGCAGTTTATCACTCCCGCTATTTTGCGCAGTGCAATGTTTGGTGCAGTTTACACGCGCTATTTTGCACAGCGCAGCGTTTCGTGCAGTTTACACTCGCGCTATTTTGCGTAGCGCACTGTTTTGTGCAGTTTATCACTCGCGCTACTTTGCGCAGCGCAATGTTTTGTGCAGTTTACACTCGCGCTACTTTGCGCAGCGCACTGTTTTGTGCAGTTTATCACTCGCGCTATTTTGCGCTGCGCACTATTTTGCGCAGTTTATCAAACGCGCTATTTTGCGCACCGCACCGTTTTGTGCAGTTTATCAGTCGCGCTATTTTGCGCAGGGCACTGTTTTTTGCAGTTTATCAGTCGCGCTATTTTGCGCAGCGCACTGTTTTGTGCAGTTTACACTCGCGCTATTTTGCGCAGCGCACTGTTTTGTGCTGTTTATCACTCGCGCTATTTTGCGCAGCGCACTACTTTGTGGAGTTTATCAATCGCGTTATTTTGCGCATCGCACTGTTTTGTGCAGTTTACACTCGCGCTATTTTGCGCAACGCACTGTTTTGTGCAGTTTACCCTCGCGCTATTTTACGCAGCGCACTGTTTTGTGCAGTTTATCACTCGCGCTATTTTGCGCAGCGCACTGTTTTGTGCAGTCTACACTCGCGCTATTTTGCGCAGCGCACTGTTTTGTGCAGTTTATCACTCGCGCTATTTTGCGCAGCGCACTGTTTTCTGCAGTTTATCACTCGCGCTATTTTACGCAGCGGACTGTTTTGTGGAGTTTATCAATCGCGTTATTTTGCGCATCGCACTGTTTTGTGCAGCTTACACTCGCGCTATTTTGCGCAACGCACTGTTTTGTGCAGTTTACCCTTGCGCTATTTTGCGCAGCGCACTGTTTTTTGCAGTTTATCACTCGCGCTATTTTGCGCAGCGCACTGTTTTGTGCAGTCTACACTAGCGCTATTTTGCGCAGCGCACTGTTTTGTACAGTTTATCAGTCGCGCTATTTTGCGCAGCGCATTGTTTTGTGCAGTTTACACTCGCGCTATTTTCCGCACCGCACTGTTTTGTGCAATTTACATTCGCGCTATTTTGCGCAGCGCACTGTTTTATGCAGTTTATCACTCGCGCAATTTTGCGCAGCGCACTGTTTTGTGCAGCTCATCAAACGCACTACTTTGCGCACCGCACCGTTTTGTGCAGATTATCAATCGCGGTATTTTGTGCAGTTTATCACCCGCGCTATTTTGCGCAGCGCACTGTTTCGTGCAGTCTACACTCGCGCTATTTTGCGCAGTGCAACGTTTTGTGCAGTTTACACTCGCGCTAGTTTGCACAGCGCAGCGTTTCGTGCAGTTTACACTCGCGCTATTTTGCGCAGCGCACTGTTTTGTGCAGTTTATCACTCGCGCTACTTTGCGCAGCGCAATGTTTTGTGCAGTTTACACTCGCGCTATTTTGCGCAGCGCACCGTTTTGTGCAGTGTACAGTCGCGCTATTTTGCGCAGCGCACTGTTTTGTGCAGTTTATCACTCGCGCTATTTTGCGCAGCGCACTGTTTTGTGCAGTCTACAGTCGCGCTATTTTGCGCAGCGCACTGTTTTGTGCAGTTTATCACTCGCGCTATTTTGCGCAGCGCACTGTTTTGTGCAGTTTACACTCGCGCTATATTGCGTACCGCACTATGTTGTGCAGTTTATCACTCGCGCTATTTGGGCAGCGCACTGTTTTGTGCAGTTTATCACTCGCGCTATTTTGCGCAGCGCAATGTTTTGTGCAGTTTACACTCGGGCTATTTTGCGCAGCGCACTGTTTTGTGCAGTTTACACTCGCGCTAGTTTGCGCAGCGCAGCGTTTTGTGCAGTTTACACTAGCGCTAGTTTGCGCAGCGCACTGTTTTGTGCAGTTTATCACTCGCGCTACTTTGCGCAGCGCAATGTTTCGGGCAGTTTACACTCGCGCTATTTTGCGCAGCGCACCGTTTTGTGCAATTTATCAAACGCGCTATTTTGCGCACCGCACCATTTTGTGCAGTTTATCACTCGCGCTATTTTGCGCACCGCACTGTTTTGTGTAGTTTACACTCACGCTATTTTGCGCAGCGCTCTATTTTGTGCAGTTTATCACTCGTGCTATTTTGCGCAGCGCACTGTTTTGTGCAGTCTACACTCGCGCTATTTTGCGCAACGCACTGTTTTGTGCAGTTTATCACTCGCGCTATTTTGCGCAGCGCACTGTTTCGTGCAGTTTACACTCGCGCTATTTTGTGCAGCGCACTGTTTTGTGCAGTTTATCAATCGCGCTATTTTGCGCAGCGCACTGTTTTGTGCAGTTTATCACTTGCGCTATTTTGCGAAGCGCACTATTTTGTGCAGTTTATCAATCGCGCTATTTTGTGCACCGCACTCTTTTGTGCAATTTATCAATCGCGCTATTTTGCGCAGCACACTATTTTGTGCAGTTTACACTCATGCTATTTTGCGCACTGCACTGTTTTGTGTACTTTACACTCGCGCTATTTTGCGCAGCGCACTGTTTTGTGCAGTTTATCACTCGCGCTATTTTGCGCAGCGCGCTATTTTGCGCAGTGCACTGTTTTGTGCAGTCTACACTCGCGCTATTTTGCGCAACGCACTGTTTTGTGCAGTGTTATCACTCGCGCTATTTTGCGCAACGCAATGTTTGGTGCAGTTTACACTCGCGCTGTTTTGCGCAGCGCAGCGTTTCGTACAGTTTACACTCGCGCTATTTTGCGCAGCGCACTGTTTTCTGCAGTTTATCAATCGCGCTACTTTGCGCAGCGCAATGCTTTGTGCAGTTTACACTCGCGCTATTTTGCGCAGCGCACTGTTTTGTGCAGTTTCACTCGCGCTATTTGCGCAGCGCACTATTTGTGTACTTTATCAAACCGCGCTATTTTGCGCACCGCACCGTTTTGTGCAGTTTATCAATCGCGCTATTTTGCGCGCACTGTTTTTTGCAGTATATCAGTCGCGCTATTTGCGCAGCGCAGTGTTTGTGCAGTTTACACTCGCGCTATTTTGCGCACCGCACTGTTTTGTGCAGTGTACACTCGCGCTATTTCGCGCAGCGCACTTTTTTGTGCAGTTTATCACTCGTGCTATTTTGTGCAGTGCACTGTTTTGTGCAGTCTACAGTCGCGCTATTTTGCGCAGCGCACTGTTTTGTGCAGTTTATCACTCGCGCTATTTTGCACAGCGCACTGTTTTGTGCAGTTTACACACGCGCTATATTGCGTACCGCACTGTGTTGTGCAGTTTATCACTCGCGCTATTTTGCGCAGCGCACTGTTTTGTGCAGTTTATCACTCGCGCTATTTTGCGCAGCGCAATGTTTTGTGCAGTTTGCACTCGCGCTATTTTGTGCAGCGCACTGTTTTGTGCAGTTTACACTCACTCGCTCTAGTTTGCGCAGCGCACTTTTTGTGCAGTTTATCACTCGCGCAAGTTTGCGCAGCGCACTGTTTTTTGCAGTTTATCACTCGCGCTACTTTGCGCAGCCCAATGTTTTGTGCAGTTTACACTCGCGCTATTTTGCGCAGCGCACTGTTTTTGCAGTTTATCACTCGCGCTATTTGCGCAGCGCACTATTTGTGTAGTTTATCAAACGCGCTATTTGCGCACCGCACCGTTTTGTGCAGTTTATCAATCGCGCTATTTGCGCAGTGCACTGTTTTTTGCAGTTTATCATCCGCGCTATTTTGCGCAGCGTATGTTTTGTGCAGTTTACACTCGCGCTATTTTGCGCACCGCACTGTTTTGTGCAGTGTACACTCGCGCTATTTCGCGCAGCGCACTGTTTTGTGCAGTTTATCACTCGCGCTATTTTGCGCAGTGCACTGTTTTGTGCAGTCTACAGTCGCGCTATTTTGCGCAGCGCACTGTTTTGTGCAGTTTATCACTCGCGCTATTTTGCGCAGCGCACTGTTTTGTGCAGTTTAGCACTAGCGCTATATTGCGTACCGCACTGTGTTGTGCAGTTTATCACTCGCGCTATTTTGCGCAGCGCACTGTTTTGTGCAGTTTATCACTCGCGCTATTTTGCGCAGCGCAATGTTTTGTGCAGTTTACACTCGCGCTATTTTGCGCAGCGCAGCGTTTTGTGCAGTTTACACTCGCGCAAGTTTGCGCAGCGCACTGTTTTGTGCAGTTTATCACACGCGCTACTTTGCGCAGCGCAATGTTTTGTGCAGTTTACACTCGCGCTATTTTGCGCAGAGCACTGTTTTGTGCAGTTTGTCACTCGCGCTATTTTGCGCAGCGCACTATTTTGTGTAGTTTATCAAACGCGCTATTTTGCGCACCGCACCGTTTTGTGCAGTTTATCAATCGCGCTATTTTGCGCAGTGCACTGTTTTTTGCAGTTTATCAGTCGCGCTATTTTGCGCAGCGCAGTGTTTTGTGCAGTTTACACTCGCGCTATTTTGCGCAGCGCACCGTTTTGCGCAGTTTACACTCGCGCTAGTTTGCGCAGCGCAGCGTTTTGTGCAGTTTACACTCGCGCAAGTTTGCGCAGCGCACTGTTTTGTGCAGTTTATCACTCGCGCTACTTTGTGCAGCGCAATGTTTTGTGCAGTTTACACTCGCGCTATTTTGCGTAGCGCACTATTTTGTGCAGTTTACACTCGCGTTATTTTGCGCAGCGCACTGTTTTGTGCAGTATATCACTCGCGCTATTTTGCGCAGCGCACTGTTTTGTGCAGCTTATCAATCGCGCTATTTTGGCCACCGCACCGTTTTGTGCAGATTATCAATCGCGCTATTTTGCGCAGTGCACTGTTTTGTGCAGTTTATCAGTCGCGTTATTTTGCGCAGCGCACTGTTTTGTGCAGTTTATCACTCGCGCTACTTTGCGCAGCGCAATGTTTTGTGCAGTTTACACTCGCGCTATTTTGCGCATCGCACTGTTTTGTGCAGTTTACACTCGCGCTATTTTGCGCAGCGCACTGTTTTGTGCAGTTTATCACTCGCGCTATTTTGCGCAGCGCACCGTTTTGTGCAGTTTATCAAACGCGCTATTTTGCGCACCGCACCATTTTGTGCAGTTTATCACTCGCGCTATTTTGCGCACCGCACTGTTTTGTGCAGTTTACACTCGCGCTATTTTGCGCAGCGCTCTATTTTGTGCAGTTTATCACTCATGCTATTTTGCGCAGCGCACTGTTTTGTGCAGTCTACACTCGCGCTATTTTGCGCAGCGCACTGTTTGGTCCAGTTTATCACTCGCGCTATTTTGCGCAGCGCACTGTTTCGTGCAGTTTACACTCGCGCTATTTTGTGCAGCGCACTGTTTTGTGCAGTTTATCAATCGCGCTATTTTGCGCAGCGCACAGTTTTGTGCAGTTTATCACTCGCGCTATTTTGCGCAGCGCACTGTTTTGTGCAGCTTATCAACCGCGCTATTTTGTGCAGCGCACTGTTTTGTGCAGTTTATCAATCGCGCTATTTTGCGCAGCGCACTGTTTTGTGCAGTTTACACTCGCGCTATTTTGCGCACCGCACTGTTTTGTGCAATTTACACTCGCGCTATTTTGCGCAGCGCACTGTTTTATGCAGTTTATCACTCGCGCTATTTTGCGCTGCGCACTGTTTTGTGCAGCTTATCAAACGCGCTACTTTGCGCACCGCACCGTTTTGTGCTGATTATCAATCGCGGTATTTTGCGCAGTGCACTGTTTTGTGCAGTTTATCAGTCGCGCTATTTTGCGCAGCGCACTGTTTTGTGCAGTTTACGCTCACGCTATTTTGCGCACCGCACTGTTTGGTGCAGTTTACACTCGCGCTATTTTGTGCAGCGCACTGTTTTGTGCAGTTTATCACTCGCGCTATTTTGCGCAGCGCACTGTTTTGTGCAGTCTACACTCGCGCTATTTTGCGCAGCACACTGTTTTGTGCAGTTTATCACTCGCGCTATTTTGGGCAGTGCACTGTTTTGTCCAGTTTACACTCGCGCTATTTTGCGCAGCGCACTATTTTGTGCAGTTTATCACTCGCGCTATTTTGCGCAGAGCACTGTGTTGTGGAGTTTATCAC
This sequence comes from Camellia japonica, assembly GCA_030407325.1. Taxonomy (NCBI): domain Eukaryota; kingdom Viridiplantae; phylum Streptophyta; class Magnoliopsida; order Ericales; family Theaceae; genus Camellia; species Camellia japonica. The sequence continues at coordinate 11,032 of JAPPVO010007142.1, forward strand.
TCGCGCTATATTGCGTATCGCACTGTGTTGTGCAGTTTATCACTAGCGCTATTTTGCGCAGCGCACTGTTTTGTGCAGTTTATCACTGGCGCTATTTTGCGCAGCGCAATGTTTTGTGCAGTTTACACTCGCGCTATTTTGCGCAGCGCAGCGTTTCGTGCAGTTTACACTCGCGCTATTTTGCGCAGCGCACTGTTTTCTGCAGTTTATCACTCGCGCTACTTTGCGCAGCGCAATGTTTTGTGCAGTTTACACTCGCGCAATTTTGCGCAGCGCACTGTTTTGTGCAGTTTATCACTCGCGCTATTTTGCGCAGCGCACTGTTTTGTGCAGCTTATCAATCGCGCTATTTTGGCCACCGCACCGTTTTGTGCAGATTATCAATCGCGCTATTTTGCGCAGTGCACTGTTTTGTGCAGTTTATCAGTCGCGCTATTTTGCGCAGCGCACTGTTTTGTGCAGTTTACACACGCGCTATTTTGCGCACCGCACTGTTTTGTGCAGTTTATCACTCGCGCTATTTTGCGCAGCGCACTATTTTGTGCAGTCTACAGTCGCGCTATTTTGCGCAGCGCACTGTTTTGTGCAGTTTATCACTCGTGCTATTTTACGCCACGCACTGTTTTGTGCAGTTTACACTCGCGCTATATTGCGCACCGCACTGTGTTGTGCAGTTTATCACTCGCGCTATTTTGCGCAGCGCACTGTTTTGTGCAGTTTATCACTATCGCTATTTTGCGCAGCGCAATGTTTTGTGCAGTTTACACTCGCGCTATTTTGCGCAGCGCAGCGTTTTGTGCAGTTTAGACTTGCGCTATTTTGCGCAGCGCACTGTTTTGTGCAGTTTATCACTCGCCCTACTTTGCGCCGCGCAATGTTTTGTGCAGTTTACACTCGCGCTATTTTGCGCAGCGCACTGTTTTGTGCAGTTTACACTCGCGCTATTTTCTGCAGCGCACTGTTTTGTGCAGTTTATCACTCGCGCTATTTTCCGCAGCGCACTGTTTTGTGCAGCTTATCAAACGCGCTATTTTGCGCACCGCACCGTTTTGTGCAGATTATCAATCGCGCTATTTTGCTCAGTGCACTGTTTTGTGCAGTTTATCAGTCGCGCTATTTTGCGCAGCGCACTGTTTTGTGCATTTTACACTCGCGCTATTTTGGGCACCGCACTGTTTTGTGCAGTTTACACTCACGCTATTTTGTGCAGCGCACTGTTTTATGCAGTTTATCACTCGCGCTATTTTGTGCAGCGCACTGTTTTGTGCAGTCTACACTCGAGCTATTTTGCGCAGTGCACTGTTTTGTGCAGTTTATCACTCGCGCTATTTTGCGCAGCGCACTGTTTTGTCCAGTTTACACTCGCGCTATTTTGCGCAGCGCACTGTTTTGTGCAGTTAATCACTCGCGCTATTTTGCGCAGCGCACTATTTTGTGCAGTTTACACTCACGCTATATTGCGTACCGCACTGTGTTGTGCAGTTTATCACTCGCGCTATTTTGCGCAGCGCACTGTTTTGTGCAGTTTATCACTCGCGTTATTTTGCGCAGCGCAATGTTTTGTGCAGTTTACACTCGCGCTATTTTGCGTAGCGCACTGTTTTGTGCAGTTTACACTCGCGCTAGTTTGCGCAGCGCAGCATTTTGTGCAGTTTACACTCGCGCTAGTTTGCGCAGCGCACTGTTTTGTGCAGTTTATCACTCGCGCCATTTTGCGCAGCGCACCGTTTTGTGCAGTTTATCAAACGCGCTATTTTGCGCACTACACCATTTTGTGCAGTTTATCACTCGCGCTATTTTGCGCACCGCACTGTTTTGTGCAGTTTACACTCGCGCTATTTTGCGCAGCGCACTGTTTTGTGCAGTTTATCAATCGCGCTATTTTGCGCAGTGCACTATTTTGTGCAGTTTATCACTCGCGCTATTTTGCGCAGCGCACTGTTTTGTGCAGTTTATCAATCGCGCTATTTTGCGCACCGCACTCTTTTGTGCAGTTTATCAATCGCGCTATTTTGCGCAGCGCACTGTTTTGTGCAGTTTACATTCGCAATATTTTGCGCACCGCACTATTTTGTGTAGTTTACACTCGTGCTATGTTACGCAGCGCACTGTTTTGTGCAGTTTATCACTCGCGCTATTTTGCGCAGCGCGCTATTTTGTGCAGTTTATCACTCGCGCTATTTTGCGCAGCGCAATGTTTTGTGCAGTTTACACTCGCGCTATTTTGCGCAGCGCAGCGTTTCGTGCAGTTTACACTCGTGCTATTTTGTGCAGCGCACTATTTTGTGTAGTTTATCACTCGCGCTACTTTGCGCAGCGCAATGTTTTGTGCAGTTTACACACGCGCTATTTTGCGCAGCGCACTGTTTTGTGCAGTTTATCACTCGCGCTATTTTGCGCAGCGCACTGTTTTGTGCAGTCTACAGTCGCGCTATTTTGCGCAGCGCACTGTTTTGTGCAGTTTATCACTCGTGCTATTTTGCGCAGCGCACTGTTTTGTGCAGTTTATCACTCGCCCTACTTTGCGTAGCGCAATGTTTTGTGCAGTTTACACCCGCGCTATTTTGCGCAGTGCACTGTTTTGTGCAGTTTACACTCGCGCTATTTTGTGCCGCGCACTGTTTTGTGCAGTTTATCACTCGCGCTATTTTGCGCAGTGCACTGTTTTGTGCAGTTTATCAATCGCGCTATTTTGCGCACCGTACTCTTTTGTGCAGTTTATCAATCGTGCTATTTTGCGCAGCGCGCTGTTTTGTGCAGTTTACATTCGCGCTATTTTGCGCACCGCACTGTTTTGTGTAGTTTACACTCGTGCTATTTTGCGCAGCGCACTATTTTGTGCAGTTTATCACTCGCGCTATTTGGCGCAACGCGCTATTTTACGCAGCGCACTGTTCGGTGCAGTTTATCACTCGCGCTATTTTGCGCAGCGCAATGTTTTGTGCAGTTTACACTCGCGCTATTTTGCGCAGCGCACTGTTTTGTGCAGTTTATCACTCGCGCTATTTTGCGCAGCGCACTATTTTGTGTAGTTTATCAAACGCGCTATTTTGCGCACCGCACCGTTTTGTGCAGTTTATCAATCGCGCTATTTTGCGCAGTGCACTGTTTTTTGCAGTTTATCAGTCGCGCTATTTTGCGCAGCGCAGTGTTTTGTGCAGTTTACACTCGCGCTATTTTGCGCACCGCACTGTTTTGTGCAGTGTACACTCGCGCTATTTCGCGCAGCGCACTGTTTTGTGCAGTTTATCACTCGCGCTATTTTGCGCAGTGCACTGTTTTGTGCAGTCTACAGTCGCGCTATTTTGCGCAGCGCACTGTTTTGTGCAGTTTATCACTCGCGCTATTTTGCGCAGCGCACTGTTTTGTGCAGTTTACACTCGCGCTATATTGCGTACCGCACTGTGTTGTGCAGTTTATCACTCACGCTATTTTGCGCAGCGCAATGTTTTGTGCAGTTTACACTCGCGCTATTTTGCGCAGCGCACTGTTTTGTGCAGTTTACACTCGCGCTAGTTTGCGCAGCGCAGCGTTTTGTGCAGTTTACACTCGCGCAAGTTTGCGCAGCGCACTGTTTTGTGCAGTTTATCACTCGCGCTACTTTGCGCAGCGCAATGTTTTGTGCAGTTTACACTCGCGCTATTTTGCGCAGCGAACTATTTTGTGCAGTTTACACTCGCGTTATTTTGCGCAGCGCACTGTTTTGTGCAGTATATCACAAGCACTATTTTGCGCAGCGCACTGTTTTGTGCAGCTTATCAATCGCGCTATTTTGGCCACCGCACCGTTTTGTGCAGATTATCAGTCGCGCTATTTTGCGCAGTGCACTGTTTTGTGCAGTTTATCAGTCGCACTATTTTGCGCAACGCACTGTTTTGTGCAGTTTACACTCGCGCTATTTTGCACAGCGCACTGTTTTGTGTAGTTTATCAATCGCGCTATTTTGCGCAGCGCACTGTTTTGTGCAGTTTATCACTCGCGCTATTTTGCGCAGCGCACTGTTTTGTGCAGTTTATCAATCTCGCTATTTTGCGCAGCGCACTGTTTTTTGCAGTTTATCAAACGCTCTATTTTGCGCACCGCACCGTTTTGTGCAGTTTATCAATCGCGCTATTTTGCGCAGTGCACTGTTTTTTGCAGTTTATCAGTCGCGCTATTTTGCGCAGCGCACTGTTTTGTGCAGTTTACACTCGTGCTATTTTGCGCACCGCACTATTTTGTGGAGTTTATCACTCGCGCTATTTTGCGCAGCGCACTGTTTTGTGCAGTCTACAGTCGCGCTATTTTACGCCGCGCACTGTTTTGTGCAGTTTATCACTCGCGCTATTTTGCGCAGCGCACTGTTTTGTGCAGTTTATCACTCGCCCTACTTTGCGCAGCGCAATGTTTTGTGCAGTTTACACTCGCGCTATTTTGCGCAGCGCACTGTTTTGTGCAGTTTACACTCGCGCTATTTTGTGCAGCGTACGGTTTTGTGCAGTTTATCACTCGCGCTATTTTGCGCAGCGCGCTGTTTTGTGCAGCTTATCAAACGCGCTATTTTGCGCACCGCACCGTTTTGTGCAGATTATCAATCGCGCTATTTTGCGCAGTGCACTGTTTTGTGCAGTTTATCAATCGCGCTATTTTGCGCAGCGCACTGTTTTCTGCAGTTTACACTCGCGCTATTTTGCGCACCGCACTGTTTTGTACAGTTTACACTCGCGCTATTTTGTGCAGCGCACTGTTTTGTGCAGTTTATCACTCGCGCTATTTTGCGCAGCGCACTGTTTTGTGCAGTCTACACTCGCGCTATTTTGCGCAGTGCACTGTTTTGTGCAGTTTATCACTCGCGCTATTTTGGGCAGCGCACTGTTTTGTCCTGTTTACACTCGCGCTATTTTGTGCAGCGCACTGTTTTGTGCCGTTTATCACTCGCGCTATTTTGCGCAGCGCACTGTTTTGTGCAGTTTACACTCGCGCTATATTGCGTACCGCACTGTGTTGTGCAGTTTATCACTCGCGCTATTTTCCGCAGCGCACTGTTTATCACTCGCGCTATATTGCGTACCGCACTGTGTTGTGCAGTTTATTACTCGCGCTATTTTGCGCAGCGCACTGTTTTGGGCAGTTTACACTCACGCTATTTTGCGCAGCGCCCTGTTTTGTGCAGTTTACACTCCCGCTAGTTTGCGCAGCGCACTGTTTTGTGCAGTTTATCACTCGCGCTACATTGCGCAGCGCAATGTTTTGTGCAGTTTACACTCGCGCTATTTTGCGCAGCGCACTGTTTTGTGCAGTTTACACTGGCGCTATTTTGCGCAGCGCACTGTTTTGTGCAGTTTATCACTCGCGCTATTTTGCGCAGCGCACCGTTTTGTGCAGTTTATCAAACGCGCTATTTTGCGCACCGCACTGTTTTGTGCAGTTTACACTCGCGCTATTTTGCGCAGCGCTCCATTTTGTGCAGTTTATCACTCGTGCTATTTTGCGCAGCGCACTGTTTTGTGCAGTTACACTCGCGCTATTTTGCGCAGCGCACTGTTTTGTGCAGTTTATCACTCGCGCTATTTTGCGCAACGCACTGTTTTGTGCAGTTTACACTCGCGCTATTTTGCGCAGCGCACTGTTTTGTGTAGTTTATCAATCGCGCTATTTTGCGCAGCGCACTGTTTTGTGCAGTTTATCACTCGCGCTATTTTGCGCAGCGCACTGTTTTGTGCAGTTTATCACTCGCCCTACTTTGCGCAGCGCAATGTTTTGTGCAGTTTACACTCGCGCTATTTTGTGCAGCGTACGTTTTGTGCAGTTTATCACTCGCGCTATTTTGCGCAGCACTGTTTTGTGCAGCTTATCAACGCGCTATTTTGCGCACCACGTTTGTGCAGATTTCAATCGCGCTATTTTGCGCAGTACTGTTTTGTGCAGTTTATCAATCGCGCTATTTTGCGCAGCGCACTGTTTTCTGTAGTTTACCCTCGCGCTATTTTGCGCACCGCACTGTTTTGTACAGTTTACACTCGCGCTATTTTGTGCAGCGCACTGTTTGTGCAGTTTATCACTCGCGCTATTTTGCGCAGCGCACTGTTTTGTGCAGTCAAAAACATGCGGCTGCGCAAAATAAAATAGCGAGTATAAACTGCACAAAACAGTGCGCTGCGCAAAATAGCGCGAGTGATAAACTGCACAAAACAGTGCGCTGCGCAAAATAGCGCGAGTGATAAACTGCACAAAACAGTGCGCTGCGCAAAATAGCGCGAGTGATACTGCACAAAACAGTGCGCTGCGCAAAATAGCGCGAGTGATAAACTGCACAAAACAGTGCGCTGCGCAAAATAGCGCGAGTGTAAACTGCACAAAACAGTGCGCTGCGCAAAAATAGCGCGAGTGATAAACTGCACAAAACAGTGCGCTGCGCAAAATAGCGCGAGTGATAAACTGCACAAAACAGTGCGCTGCGCAAAATAGCGCGAGTGATAAACTGCACAAAACAGTGCGCTGCGCAAAATAGCGCGAGTGATAAACTGCACAAAACAGTGCGCTGCGCAAAATAGCGCGAGTGATAAACTGCACAAAACAGTGCGCTGCGCAAAATAGCGCGAGTGATAAACTGCACAAAACAGTGCGCTGCGCAAAATAGCGCGAGTGATAAACTGCACAAAACAGTGCGCTGCGCAAAATAGCGCGAGTGAAACTGCACAAAACAGTGCGCTGCGCAAAATAGCGCGAGTGATAAACTGCACAAAACAGTGGCGCTGCGCAAAATAGCGCGAGTGATAAACTGCACAAAACAGTGCGCTGCGCAAAATAGCGCGAGTGATAAACTGCACAAAACAGTGCGCTGCGCAAAAATAGCGCGAGTGATAAACTGCACAAAACAGTGCGCTGCGCAAAATAGCGCGAGTGATAAACTGCACAAAACAGTGCGCTGCGCAAAATAGCGCGAGTGATAAACTGCACAAAACAGTGCGCTGCGCAAAATAGCGCGAGTGATAAACTGCACAAAACAGTGCGCTGCGCAAAATAGCAGAACGCACAAGCCTGGAAATGCGATGTAAACTGCACAAAACAGTGCGCTGCGCAAAATAGCGCGAGTGATAAACTGCACAAAACAGTGCGCTGCGCAAAATAGCGCGAGTGATAAACTGCACAAAACAGTGCGCTGCGCAAAATAGCGCGAGTGATAAACTGCACAAAACAGTGCGCTGCGCAAAATAGCGCGAGTGTAAACTGCACAAAACAGTGCGCTGCGCAAAATAGCGCGAGTGATAAACTGCACAAAACAGTGCGCTGCGCAAAATAGCGCGAGTGATAAACTGCACAAAACAGTGCGCTGCGCAAAATAGCGCGAGTGATAAACTGCACAAAACAGTGCGCTGCGCAAAATAGCGCGAGTGATAAACTGCACAAAACAGTGCGCTGCGCAAAATAGCGCGAGTGATAAACTGCACAAAACAGTGCGCTGCGCAAAATAGCGCGAGTGTAAACTGCACAAAACAGTGCGCTGCGCAAAATAGCGCGAGTGTAAACTGCACAAAACAGTGCGCTGCGCAAAATAGCGCGAGTGATAAACTGCACAAAACAGTGCGCTGCGCAAAATAGCGCGAGTGTAAACTGCACAAAACAGTGCGCTGCGCAAAATAGCGCGAGTGTAAACTGCACAAAACAGTGCGCTGCGCAAAATAGCGCGAGTGTAAACTGCACAAAACAGTGCGCTGCGCAAAAATAGCGCGAGTGAAAAACTGCACAAAACAGTGCGCTGCGCAAAATAGCGCGAGTGATAAACTGCACAAAACAGTGCGCTGCGCAAAATAGCGCGAGTGATAAACTGCACAAAACAGTGCGCTGCGCAAAATAGCGCGAGTGATAAACTGCACAAAACAGTGCGCTGCGCAAAATAGCGCGAGTGATAAACTGCACAAAACAGTGCGCTGCGCAAATAGCGCGAGTGATAAACTGCACAAAACAGTGCGCTGCGCAAAATAGCGCGAGTGATAAACTGCACAAAACAGTGCGCTGCGCAAAATAGCGCGAGTGTAAACTGCACAAAACAGTGCGCTGCGCAAAATAGCGCGAGTGATAAACTGCACAAAACAGTGCGCTGCGCAAATAGCGCGAGTGATAAACTGCACAAAACAGTGCGCTGCGCAAAAATAGCGCGAGTGATAAACTGCACAAAACAGTGCGCTGCGCAAAATAGCGCGAGTGATAAACTGCACAAAACAGTGCGCTGCGCAAAATAGCGCGAGTGATAAACTGCACAAAACAGTGCGCTGCGCAAATAGCGCGAGTGTAAACTGCACAAAACAGTGCGCTGCGCAAAATAGCGCGAGTGATAAACTGCACAAAACAGTGCGCTGCGCAAAATAGCGCGAGTGATAAACTGCACAAAACAGTGCGCTGCGCAAAATAGCGCGAGTGATAAACTGCACAAAACAGTGCGCTGCGCAAAATAGCGCGAGTGTAAACTGCACAAAACAGTGCGCTGCGCAAAATAGCGCGAGTGATAAACTGCACAAAACAGTGCGCTGCGCAAAATAGCGCGAGTGATAAACTGCACAAAACAGTGCGCTGCGCAAAATAGCGCGAGTGATAAACTGCACAAAACAGTGCGCTGCGCAAAATAGCGCGAGTGATAAACTGCACAAAACAGTGCGCTGCGCAAAATAGCGCGAGTGTAAACTGCACAAAACAGTGCGCTGCGCAAAATAGCGCGAGTGATAAACTGCACAAAACAGTGCGCTGCGCAAAATAGCGCGAGTGATAAACTGCACAAAACAGTGCGCTGCGCAAAATAGGCGAGAAAACTGCAAAAAGCGTGCCAAGGCGAGTGTAAACTGCACAAAACAGTGCGCTGCGCAAAATAGCGCGAGTGATAAACTGCACAAAACAGTGCGCTGCGCAAAATAGCGCGAGTGTAAACTGCACAAAACAGTGCGCTGCGCAAAATAGCGCGAGTGTAAACTGCACAAAACAGTGCGCTGCGCAAAATAGCGCGAGTGATAAACTGCACAAAACAGTGCGCTGCGCAAAATAGCGCGAGTGATAAACTGCAACAGTGCGCCAAAAAGGCGAGTGATGCACAAGCGCTGCGCAAAATAGCGCGAGTGATAAACTGCACAAAACAGTGCGCTGCGCAAAATAGCGCGAGTGATAAACTGCACAAAACAGTGCGCTGCGCAAAATAGCGCGAGTGTAAACTGCACAAAACAGTGCGCTGCGCAAAAATAGCGCGAGTGATAAACTGCACAAAACAGTGCGCTGCGCAAAATAGCGCGAGTGTAAACTGCACAAAACAGTGCGCTGCGCAAAATAGCGCGAGTGTAAACTGCACAAAACAGTGCGCTGCGCAAAATAGCGCGAGTGATAAACTGCACAAAACAGTGCGCTGCGCAAAATAGCGCGAGTGATAAACTGCACAAAACAGTGCGCTGCGCAAAAAATAGCGCGAGTGATAAACTGCACAAAACAGTGCGCTGCGCAAAATAGCGCGAGTGATAAACTGCACAAAACAGTGCGCTGCGCAAAATAGCGCGAGTGATAAACTGCACAAAACAGTGCGCTGCGCAAAATAGCGCGAGTGAATAAACTGCACAAAACAGTGCGCTGCGCAAAATAGCGCGAGTGATAAACTGCACAAAACAGTGCGCTGCGCAAAATAGCGCGAGTGATAAACTGCACAAAACAGTGCGCTGCGCAAAATAGCGCGAGTGATAAACTGCACAAAACAGTGCGCTGCGCAAAATAGCGCGATGATAAACTGCACAAAACAGTGGCGCGAAATAGCGCAGTGAAACGCCAAAATGTGCGAAGCGCGAGTGATAAACTGCACAAAACAGTGCGCTGCGCAAAATAGCGCGAGTGTAAACTGCACAAAACAGTGCGCTGCGCAAAATAGCGCGAGTGATAAACTGCACAAAACAGTGCGCTGCGCAAAATAGCGCGAGTTGATAAACTGCACAAAACAGTGCGCTGCGCAAATAGCGCGAGTGTAAACTGCACAAAACAGTGCGCTGCGCAAAAATAGCGCGAGTGATAAACTGCACAAAACAGTGCGCTGCGCAAAATAGCGAGGTACGCACAGCCTGAAATGCGAGGTTAAACTGCACAAAACAGTGCGCTGCGCAAAATAGCGCGAGTGTAAACTGCACAAAACAGTGCGCTGCGCAAAATAGCAGTAACGAAAAAGCCTGGCAAATAGCGAGTAAACTGCACAAAACAGTGCGCTGCGCAAAATAGCGCGAGTGATAAACTGCACAAAACAGTGCGCTGCGCAAAATAGCGATGAAACGCAACAGTCTGGATAGTAAACTGCACAAAACAGTGCGCTGCGCAAAAATAGCGCGAGTGATAAACTGCACAAAACAGTGCGCTGCGCAAAAATAGCGCGAGTGATAAACTGCACAAAACAGTGCGCTGCGCAAAATAGCGCGAGTGAATCCAAAACGCTGCATGCGAGGTAAACTGCCAAAACACTGAAATGCGCGGTGAAAACGCAACATGAAAATAGCGCGAGGATAAACTGCACAAAACAGTTGCGCTGCGCAAAATAGCGCGAGTGATAAACTGCACAAAACAGTGCGCTGCGCAAAATAGCGGAACTGACAAACATGCGCTGCGAATAGCGGATGTAAACTGCACAAAACAGTGCGGCTGCGCAAAATAGCGCGAGTGATAAACTGCACAAAACAGTGCGCTGCGCAAAATGGCATGATACGCAAGATGGTGGCAAAATAGGAGAGTGAAACTGCACAAAAACAGGCAAATACGCGAAACCATGAACTGCACAGTGGCAAAATACGCGTGTAAACTGAAAGTGCTGCGCAAATGGCCGAGTTAAACTGCACAAAACAGTGCGCTGCGCAAAATAGCGCGAGTGATAAACTGCACAAAACAGTGCGCTGCGCAAAATAGCGCGAGTGATAAACTGCACAAAACAGTGCGCTGCGCAAAATAGCGCGAGTGATAAACTGCACAAAACAGTGCGCTGCGCAAAATACGCGTGAACTGACAAGTGGGGCAAATGATTAAACTGCACAAAACAGTGCGCTCGCAAAATAGCGCGAGTGATAAACTGCACAAAACAGTGCGCTGCGCAAAATAGCGCGAGTGATAAACTGCACAAAACAGGTGCGCATGCGCGATGAAATCACAAATGCGCGCAAGTCCGATGAAAAACTGCACAAAACAGTGCGCTGCGCAAAATAGCGCGAGTGATAAACTGCACAAAACAGTGCGCTGCGCAAAATACGCGTGAAACTGACACAGTGCCGCGAAAATAGCGATGTAAACTGCACAAAACAGTGCGCTGCGCAAAATAGCGCGAGTGAACTGAAACAGCTCAAAATTAGCGCGATGTATCACAAAACAGTGCGCTGCGCAAAATAGCGCGAGTGATAAACTGCACAAAACAGTGCGCGCCCAAAATAGCGCGAGTGAAATGCACAAAACAGTGCGCTGCGCAAAATAGCGCGAGTGATAAACTGCACAAAACAGTGCGCTGCGCAAAATAGCGCGAGTGATAAACTGCACAAAACAGTGCGCTGCGCAAAATAGCGCGAGTGTAAACTGCACAAAACAGTGCGCTGCGCAAAATAGCGCGAGTGATAAACTGCACAAAACAGTGCGCTGCGCAAAATAGCGCGAGTGATAAACTGCACAAAACAGTGCGCTGCGCAAAATAGCGCGAGTGATAAACTGCACAAAACAGTGCGCTGCGCAAAATAGCGCGAGTGATAAACTGCACAAAACAGTGCTGCTGCGCAAAATAGCGCGAGTGATAAACTGCACAAAAAGTGCGCTGCGCAAAATAGCGCGAGTGATAAACTGCACAAAACAGTGCGCTGCGCAAAATAGCGCGAGTGATAAACTGCACAAAAACAGTGCGCTGCGCAAAAATAGCGCGAGTGATAAACTGCACAAAACAGTGCGCTGCGCAAAATAGCGCGAGTGTAAACTGCACACTCCAAAAACCAGATAACGCACATGCGCTGCGCAAAATAGCGCGAGTGATAAACTGCACAAAACAGTGCGCTGCGCAAAATAGGCGAGGATCTGCAACATCGGAAATAGGAGTGAAAACTGCACAAAACAGTGCGCTGCGCAAAATAGCAGATAACGAAAAGTGCCTCGAAATAGCGGAGGTAAACTGCCACACGCGCAAAGAGCGAGTGATACTGACAAACGTCGCGCAAAATAGCGCGAGTGTAAACTGCACAAAACAGTGCGCTGCGCAAAATAGCGCGAGTGATAAACTGCACAAAAACAGTGCGCTGCGCAAAATAGCGCGAGTGATAAACTGCACAAAACAGTGCGCTGCAAGCAGTAAATGCACAACAGTGCTGCGCATGCCGAGTGATAAACTGCACAAAAACAGTGCGCTGCGCAAAATAGCGCGAGTGATAACTGCACAAAACAGTGCGCTGCGCAAAATAGCGCGAGTGATAAACTGCAAAACACGGCAAAAGCAGGGAAATGCAAACAGCTGCGCAAAATAGCGCGAGTGTAAACTGCACAAAACAGTGCGCTGCGCAAAATAGCGCGAGTGAATCAAAAGGCTGGCAAGCGAGTGATAATGCACAACGTGCGCTGCGCAAAATAGCGCGAGTGATAAACTGCACAAACAGTGCGCTGCGCAAAATAGCGCGAGTGAAACTGCACAAAACAGTGCGCTGCGCAAAATAGCGGTGATAACGCAAAAGTGCGTGGATAGGCGAGGTAAACTGCACAAAAACAGTGCGCTGCGCAAAATAGCGCGAGTGTAAACTGCACAAAACAGTGCGCGCAAATGCGCAGTAAAACTCAAAAGGCAAAAAACGTTACGCAAGCTTTTCGCATGGAGAAAATCAAACATCGCTGCGCAAGGCAGTAAACCACAGAGTGCGCTGCGCAAAATAGCGCGAGTGATAAACTGCACAAAACAGTGCGCTGCGCAAAATAGCGCGAGTGAAAACTGCACAAAAACAGTGCGCTGCGCAAAATAGCGCGAGTGATAAACTGCACAAAACACGTGCGCTGCGCAAAATAGCGCGAGTGTAAACTGCACAAAACAGTGCGCTGCGCAAAATAGCGCGAGTGATAAACTGCACAAAACAGTGCGCTGCGCAAAATAGCGCGAGTGATAAACTGACAACATGCTGCGCATACGCGGGAAAATACAAAGTGCGCTGCGCAAAAATAGCGCGAGTGATAAACTGCACAAAACAGTGCGCTGCGCAAAATAGCGCGAGTGATAAACTGCACAAAACAGTGCGCTGCGCAAAATAGCGCGAGTGCTAAACTGCACAAAACAGTGCGCTGCGCAAAATACGCGCGAGTGATAAACTGCACAAAACAGTGCGCTGCGCAAAAATAGCGCGAGTGATAAACTGCACAAAACAGTGCGCTGCGCAAAATAGCGCGAGTGATAAACTGCACAAAACAGTGCGCTGCGCAAAAAGCGCGAGAGTGATAAACTGCACAAAACAGTGCGCTGCGCAAAATAGCGCGAGTGATAAACTGCACAAAACAGTGCGCTGCGCAAAATAGCGCGAGTTGATAAACTGCACAAAACAGTGCGCTGCGCAAAATAGCGCAGTGATAAACTGCACAAAACAGTGCGCTGCGCAAAATAGCGCGAGTGATAAACTGCACAAAACAGTGCGCTGCGCAAAATAGCCGCGAGTGATAAACTGCACAAACAGTGCGCTGCGCAAAATAGCGCGAGTGATAAACTGCACAAAACAGTGCGCTGCGCAAAATAGCGCGAGTGTATAAACTGCACAAAACAGTGCGCTGCGCAAAATAGCGCGAGTGTAAACTGCACAAAACAGTGCGCTGCGCAAAATAGCGCGAGTGATAAACTGCACAAAACAGTGCGCTGCGCAAAATAGCGCGAGTGATAAACATGCACAAAACAGGTGCGCTGCGCAAAATAGCGCGAGTGATAAACTGCACAAAACAGGGCTGCGCAATGCGCGATGAAACTGCACAACAGCGCTGAGAAATAGATTAAACTGCACAAAACAGTGCGCTGCGCAAAATAGCGCGAGTGATAAACTGCACAAAACAGTGCGCTGCGCAAAATAGCGCGAGTGTAAACTGCACAAAACAGGCGTGCGCAATGCGCGTGAAAACTGAAAGTGCGTCGCAATAGCGGAGTGATATAAACTGCACAAAACAGTGCGCTGCGCAAAATAGCGCGAGTTGATAAACTGCACAAAACAGTGCGCTGCGCAAAATAGCGCGAGTGATAAACTGCACAAAACAGTGCGCTGCGCAAAATAGCGCGAGTGATAAACTGCACAAAACAGTGCGCTGCGCAAATAGCGCGAGTGATAAACTGCACAAAAACAGTGCGCTGCGCAAAATAGCGCGAAGTGATAAACTGCACAAAACAGTGCGCTGCGCAAAATAGCGCGAGTGTATAAACTGCACAAAACAGTGCGCTGCGCAAAATAGCGCGAGTGATAAACATGCACAAAACAGTGCGCTGCCAAATAGCGCGAGTGATAAACTGCACAAAACAGTGCGCTGCGCAAAATAGCGCGAGTGATAAACTGCACAAACATCTGCGCAAATACGCGATGAACTGCAACGTGCGTGCGCAAAATAGCGCGAGTGATTAAACTGCACAAAAACAGTGCGCTGCGCAAATAGCGCGAGTGTAATCAAACATGCTCGCATACGCGTAAACTCAAAAACAGTGCGCTGCGCAAAATAGCGCGAGTGATAAACTGCACAAAACAGTGCGCTGCGCCAAAAGTAGCGCTGAGTGATAAACTGACACAGGGCTCGCAAAGACGAGTGAAAACTCGCAACAGTGCTGCCAAAATAGCGCGAGTGTAAACTGCACAAAACAGTGCGCTGCGCAAAATAGCGCGAGTGTAAACTGCACAAAACAGTGCGCGCTGCGCAAAATAGCGAGCGAGTGATAAACTGCACAAAACAGTGCGCTGCGCAAAAATAGCGCGAGTGATAAACTGCACAAAAAGTGCGCTGCGCAAAATAGCGCGAGTGATAAACTGACAGGCGCGCAATAGCTAGCGATGAACTGCCAAAGACGCGCTGCGCAAAAATAGCGCGAGGTGATCCAAAAGGGCAATAGCGCGTAACTGCAAAACAGTGCGTGCGCAAATGCGCGGTGATAAATGAAAAAAGCGTGCCATCGCGAGTGATAAACTGCACAAAACAGTGCGCTGCGCAAAATAGCGCGAGTGATAAACTGCACAAAACAGTGGCTGCGCATAGCGCGAGATAAATACACATGTGCGCAAATGCGAGTGATAAACTGCACAAAACAGTGCGCTGCGCAAAATAGCGCGAGTGTAAACTGCACAAAACAGTGCGCTGCGCAAATAGCGCGAGTGATAA
>JAPPVO010007143.1:0-11840 GCA_030407325.1 Camellia japonica
TATTAGATTGGGAAGAGGAGGAGTTGTAGAGGCTGATAGGCATGTTGGAGTTATCCCCAAATCTCATATTTGGTCTTGAGGACTCTTGCTCTTGGTTAGCAAAGAGTTCAGGGCAGTTCACAGTCTCTTCTGTGTGGAGGTGGTGGGATGCAGCTAGAGGGCATGGTCTGATAGTACCAGCAGGGGTGTGGGTGAGTTTAGCTCACTACAACAAAACTAACTATTCACGGCATCATGTTTACGACATTCATTAAATGCATGTCGTGGTTAGTACATTCTACGGCATTTTTTTTTTGCAAGCCGTTAATATTTTGTCAATAACAGCATACATACCATATAAGTCGTTAATTCATATATTTATAGCATGCAAAAGCATGCCGTAAAAAACGTATATTTTTACGACTTACAAAAATATGTCGTAAAATATTTGCACTTAAGATGACATACATTTCATGTTATAAAATATTATAACTTTACACGGCATTCATTTTACATGTCGTGAAAACTTTTGTAAAAAAAAAAAAAAAATCAGTCCAGAAATTTTTTTATGGCATGCAAAAGCATGCCGTAAAAAATGTATATTTTCACAGCATACAAAATATGTCATAAAATATTTGTACTTAAAACGACATACATTAGCATGTCGTGAAAACTTTTATTAAAGAAAATTTCAATTCGATTTTTTTTTTTTATTTTATTTAAAAAAGCTAACAATTTCCAACCACACTTCTCACTTTAAATTTTCCTAATTGAGGAAAATGTAAAAAATAATTTATACATTATTTTATAATTTAGTGTCTTTTTTAAGGAATAATTGCGCCCAATGGGATTTTAGGAAAAAAATTATATATTCATGAAAACCTCAACCTTCCTACAAAGGATTGGGATTCTTGATGTGAGTGCTAATAACCTCTGTGTTTTCTGTCAAACTGAGGTGGAGTCTGTTGATCGTGTGCTTCTGTATTGTCCTCTGGTTTGGAGGTGCTGGTCTCACATGGTAAATTGGTGGGATCAGGTTTGGGCTATACCAGGATCAGTAACAGGCTTGTTGCATTGGTGGTTTGGAGGTAAGTTCAAGTCTTGGACATTTAAAGTCTGGCAGATTATCCCTTCTGTTGTCTTATGGTATGTCTGGAGATTGAGGAATGAATGTTTGTTTAAGGGTGCTCATCCTGATATTCAAGTTTTATGTGAAAAGATTAAAGTGCAGATTGCTTTGTGATCCAAATGGCACTTGAAGATGGATTACTCAGTTCATGACATTGTATCCAATCTCCACCAGATCAGGCTGACTTAGGGGTGGTCTGGTCTTATGTGTCCTTAGCTTTTGGCCTTTACCTCTGGTTGGTTTCTTGCCAACTTCTGTGGCGTGTGCTAGCATCAGTTTCGGTTTCACTCTTGGTGTCCACTGTGTGGGAATCCAGTTGTAGCCCTGTGTTGCTTTTAACTCTGTCCTCTCCCCTTTATTGATGTATCCACATACTTTGTATGCCCCTTTTCATCAATAAAGTTTTTTTCTGATCAAAAAAAAAAAAAAAAACTGCACCCCTAATTCAACTTTTTTTAGGTTCATTAAACAAGCCTATCCCGTAAATAGATTACCACAAGATGTATAGATTTGACATATAATTTTTTATTTTTTTTTTTTAAGGGTCAAATGCATTTTATTTTAAGTAATTTTATGGAGAGTCTTATATGTGCCAAAATTTAAACTTTTGACCTCTCGGTAAGGTGCAGAGATTCTAATCAAATAAAAATTTGTAATCCATCAAATATAATCAGAAAAAAATAATAATAATAACTTTAAGAAAGAAAAAGATGCGTGTCTCTAACCTCACAAGAGTCAACATTTTGGAGATACTTGGGAGTGGCCAACGAGGGTGTATAGTGATAGAAGCAGTCACTGCGAATTTTCTTTGGAGGGAATTGTGAGAATGGAATGAACATTGTTCCCTTTAATGCCTTCATTTGTTCTCCTTCTCTCAATCCTTCTCCCACTAGCCATGTCTGCAAAATATTCAATTCATCACCATCACTTCTCAAAATTAATTATAAATCTAAATTTTCTCATATAAAGGTTTTAAATATCAGATTTTGATCTTTTGATACCATTATTTACTGATATATGATCATATCTCCTATATGGATAAGTATCTTATAACCCTTATTTAAAATCATGCATCTAAGATAAATTGTTGCAAAAATTTTCCATTTTTTTTTTTTCTTTCTAATTTTGTGTTTGTAAAGAATCCTATAGCCATGACTGGAGCCATTATATGCAAGTGGTGTAAGTGAGTTTCAAAATTTTTATTTTATATTTTTTCGTATGATTTTATAATTATTTTTTTATTTCAAAATGGCCTCGTTGTAATTTTCAAAATACTATATTTACCTGTTGTTTTGAAATAAATAAAAAAAAATTCAATTTTCCCCACTAAAATTGTGGAAAATAAAATTTCTAATCTAAAATTTTTATGCTTGATCAAAAAAAAAAAAAATCAAAAATTTGTACGCATCTAAAATTTTGTTTTTGTACTCTATAATTTCAACACTGCTTATAATTTACTAGTTGTTTTATAGTTTTTGAAAAATTCCAATTTTGTTTTTACCCATCTAGATTTTTTTTTTGGTTTAAGATTTTGGATATTTTCAAAGAAGGGGGGAAAGTGGTATACTTTTTTGCCTCCGGTGAATAAAAATTCTCGCTTTGTTTCTACATACAGCCACTTTGAATCTCTGGTTTGTGATTGCTTTTAATCTAAGTTGCCCTTTTCTATAAAGATGATATTTTCTTTTCCGAGCTAAGTTTATGAAATTTTCTCCCAAAAAAAAAAAAATTTTAATTAGTTGATTAAAAATTTGGTGTGTAATTTTGATCTATTGAACATTATTTAAAAATTATGCTCACTGAAATCATCTTTCACATTTAAAACAAAGGGACTCTATTTGCAAATGATAGATTATGAATAATGGGACTTACGTTGGGATAAAGAAGAAAGAAGAAATTAAGGAAAATTTACCTTGACAGCATAAGTTTTGGCAAGGACCAAATTAGTTGAAGCCTCAGTGCCAAGCATTAACTTAAGCTTGTTATACTCATCTTCATATAGTGTGGACACCTATTGGATATTCAAGTTGTGTAATTAGTAGATGAAGCAAAATTAAGAAGTACATTGGCATGGTTTGAGGCTAAGATTGACCTAAACAATTTTGAGGAAACTGTATTTAAAGCGGGAATATATCAAAATAATTACATTTTTTGGAAGTTCAAGTGAGTTTGTGTCCAATGCAATTTTCACTTATTTAGGATTGCATCTCTATAAAAGTACAATTATTTTTAGTTGTTTCTACTTAAATATAATTTTCTCAATAATTTTTTCAAAAATGCTATACGTTGAATTAGAAATGCTACATATCTAAACAAATATATAAAAAGGCATCTAAATTTTAAAATTTGTGTAGCATATTCAATACGAATGCGAATCACACCATAATAAATTTAAATTTATATCAGACATTTTTTTAGCTAAATTTAAATTTGTGTAGCATATTCAATACGAATGCGGCTCACACCATATAAAAGGCATCTAACTTCTTCTTGAGGTTTTGAAAAAAATTACACCAAACACTCAAATTTGACATAATTATATTGTGTTTTTTTAATTTTTAATTCATATAACACATATATAGCTTCCTGTTCGTCAGTCATTCATTAATCGTATTAATAGGAAAAAAAATGATATTATGATCTATTTTATACTAAAATACATATTTTACTATTGATTATCTGTGTGTTAGTTTTGTTTATATTGTCCATACTAAAAAGGAAATTGGTATAATTAAGGTATATTTATAGGATTTATTATATTTTTTTTAAACCACAAATGTAGTCTATGTAATGTACTCCCTTTGTTTTTTTAAGAAGTTGAAAATAAGAACATAAATACCTGGATGCCTCTTTGGCATAAAGCTAAGGCAATAGAATAAGAAACTTTGGATAAAATGCCTCTGAGGAGGACTTGTGTTGTTCCTTTTGGAATGCTATTTAAAACAACAGCAACTGCTAAGCTACTCCCATCCACCACCTTCACTTTGAGCTGAGGGTGCCTTCTTATATAAAGCTCTCCATTCTTATTTAGTTCCTCCCCCTACAACATATGTATATATATATATATATATAGAGAGAGAGAGAGAGAGTAATCGATTCATATATATCATGGAAAAAAATGAAAAATTACAAATCAGCGTAGAAAACTAAAAATAATTACAGGGAGGTATAGGGTGCAACACTTTCTATGGGTTTTTAACACAGGAGGAGTCACATCCCATGTTTGTGTGATTACTTTTGATCATTTAGACTAAAAATTGTAATTTTTCAGGAAAAAATAATCATATATATGTTAGTATTTACACCATTGTTTAACTTATGTAGCTTAAAATTCAAATTTCATGTTTAAGCAATTGCGTTTTTGAAAGTTAGGGTATGTGGTTTTTTTTTTTTTTTCAACATATTTGCTTTTTTCAACTAAAAATTCAAAATAAGTTCAAAAAATCTTCTTTTATGCTAAGTTTGAGAATACTTTTTTAAGCTAGCCTTTCCAACTGCAAATAAATTTTGCCAAACAACTTAAATGTGAGATTTATGTTGGAGAGAGAGAGAGAGAGAGAGAGAGAGAGAGAACTTGCCTGATTCATGAGACCTAGACTCAAAACTCTAATGCCTCTTCCCTCAGCTTCCATTATAGCATCCTCAATTAAGCTACTGATTGACTCTCTTTGCCATTGCATCCAGTACTGAGGTGCCAACCAAGAAATGTGATACCCACATGCATACATATAACACTTGCACATAAATGTTTAGTTGTCTTTTTTCTTTTTCTTTTTTTTAATGTTAAAAAATACAGAAATTTTGTTTGGAGGATTGTTTTTCATAATTCTTTATAGAAAATAAAATTTCTAAAAAGAACCCATTGTTTTATGAAACTTCAAAAAGTTATTTTCAAATTTTTTATGAGGGGAAAGCTTCCCCCTAGTCCACAATTGTGAGCTAGTTTCTTCAATTGGGTTCGTGGCTCCACCATGGGAACTTTTGGAAGACAAATATAACAAAATAATATAACTTGATGTGTACAAACCCACAAAGGCCATGAATCTGTTGACTTTTTGGCTTTCGAAAGGTATTTTTGTAAATGCGAGCGTGCCAGCAAGGATCAATCAGTCCTTACAGAAATTATAATTGCCAACCAATTATCAGACGATTGTGTTTTAGTTTTTTCAGCCTCAATGAAGAAGACTTTTACTGGTGGCTTGACTTAAGAGAAATTAAGCAAAATAACAGTTAAATGACGAACAATTGAAGTATTTCATTAAGATGAAAACTTACAATGATCCAAACTCAGCCTCGTAGAGGTTTACAGCAATAATCTACTTGAAACTACTCCTATGAACGAAGTGCAGTGCAGGAATTTAAAGTACAGGAATGTAAAGAACAGGTATTTAAAGTACAGGAAATGTAAAGACTGAAAATGTAAAACTGGAAAAGAAAATATGAAGTAAATGACTGGTTTTTTGATCTGAGTCTAGAGGTTTTTTCTGGGGGCTTCCCTGCTATTTATACTCCTCAAAGATGACCATCGAACTGCACTTCAAACCGTCAAACTGCTCCTCCATGACTGTTTGATCATGCTGCCTTAGAAGTAGTTCCACTACGCCATTCCTTGCAGTTGGGCTTCCCTCCTATATTTGAATTTGAATGTGAGTAACCGTTGAAGCCACGTCACCTTGTATCTCTTCGTTGATCCAATGCTACTTAGACCACGCAAGAACCAATATTAACCGCCACGTGTACGATCATGATCGAAGATTAAGCATTCTTTCTGTATTGCCCTTACTTCGCCACGTGTCGAACTGTGATTAGCTTTTACAAAATATGCAGCCAACA
Source organism: Camellia japonica (assembly GCA_030407325.1). NCBI lineage: Eukaryota > Viridiplantae > Streptophyta > Magnoliopsida > Ericales > Theaceae > Camellia > Camellia japonica. The sequence continues at coordinate 5,942 of JAPPVO010007143.1, forward strand.
TTACCCCCCGCACTAATATATCCAATACTTGGTAATATTAGTGGATCAAAGCTTTTCCCGCGCTTTTTGGAACGTGCATGGAGTCTATATTCTGGAAACACAACCGCCATTGATTACTTGCATTAATTTTGTTTCCGACCTTTGGAACATCTCCACCACCTTAGTAATCGAACGGGCTAATATCTCTTTCATGATTGAACCAAACTTCTTCTCTATTGATCAAGTACATGAAGAGTTATCTGATGATGTTGTTTTCTCCTCGAAGGAAACTCCATACATTAATAAGCCACCTTAATTCCACTTCCTATATTTAAATCATGGAGGCCTTTGCAACTTATGAATCCTTGGACCACGAACATATTGTCCTTAATCCTTTAATTCAGAAAATTGCAGATATGGATCTAGGAGATTCTTCTTCACAGTCTGCATGGGATAGAGCTGTGGCTCCTTCTACCTTTGAGGGTTCTGTGATTTCTGGCTGGTTGGAACCTGAGGCTCGTGTCTTAAGGGAGCGAATTAACCATCATTTTGTTGAGTTCACTGACCCTTTAGACTTCCCTTCTGATGCGCGAAGCTCGGTGGTTTACCCTTATGTGCCCATCGACCTCCGACGCAATTTGGAGGACAATTTACTTGTAGCATGGTACACATCCTCCATGCCTACAAGGATAGTGTCTGCCACCCGACGCCTAGAAGAGGCCCAAGGGCACAATCCATCATCTTTAGCCAATAAAGCGAAACTCTGCTCTTCCGATTGGCTCGATTACATTAATGCCTTTGTTCCTTCTGCTCTCGCGCCATCTCCTGAAATGGAAGCATCCACATCTTCTTCTCCATCTCCTAAATTAGAAGCATCCACACCTTCTCCTCCACCAACTCCCTCTTGGCCAGAGAGACTGGGGCTCGCCCTTTCTGCGGATAAGGTCTTTCTTCCTTACACGCCTCCATCTTCCCCTACTCCAGCTGAGCGAAAACAAGCCCAGTTTTTGCTTGCAGCCTTCTCTCACTTGCCTTTCGACGTTCTGGAGGACGATGTTCCTCTCAAGAACTTTCGATGGGCTTGTGATATTCTAACTCGGGGTCAGGTCCTTAGCCCCATTGCTCAAGCAGAACTCCACATGTTTCTGGACCAACTCCCATTACTCCTTCACTGGCATCGAACTGCCATGGCAACGCCCAATCTTTGGACCAACTCTCATCCCTTCAAGTTCATACCCAGTACGAAGCAGAGAAACTCATCGAATCGGAATTCGATGACTTCCAAAATAAAGACTCTGCATACGAGGATGACATGGATATGGGTGAACTGGAGCGAGGATTGAAAGAAGCAGCATTCGAAATAAAGGCTGAAGAGCTCTTTTATCAAGTGAGAGCACATCAACTTCAGCAGCCAATCCTGGAAGAAATGGAGAATGAAGAAGAAAAGAAGAAAAGAAATTCATCGACCATAGTTGGACAACATTTCATGATCTTGTTATTTATTCCATTCCTTATTTCTATGAGCTTGAACTTGTACCCCAAGAGGGTCATTCGATGTAATTGCTTTTCTTTAATACAACTAAGACTGTTTTGGCATTATTTGATTTTGCCTCCATTCATCTTCAAAAGCAATTTTAGAACTTCTTTCTGAACAAACTCATCCTTCGAAACTGGACACAATTGTTAAAACACTAAGATCAGCACGAATTCTTCCAACTTTTGGAATAAAATTGACAATTTTGCTGAGTTTCATTTAGAATCAGTGCTTCGAATTTAACAATCTTATCCTTCGAATATAGATCCAATCAATTCCAATAAGGATGCTAAGATGAATTTCCCAATTTATGGACTATGGTTACCAACTCTTGTTGATTTTTGTTTAGAATTGGTGCGTCGAATTTAACAATTTTTCCCCTTAAAGCCTGTTTTAATCATAACCAAAATATAGTCATGGTTAATACTGACTAGTTTTGCAACAGTCCATACTTACAACAATATGGAAGTTGCTCTTGGGGCATACTGTTTTAACCGAACAAACAATTCTCTGTGTATATACAAACCAACTATTGGTTTAGATGTTTCGAACAACTATTTACTTCCTTAAGGGTCCTCAAGCTTTGCCTCAAGGATATTACTTTTGTTAAGAAACCTATTACAGGTCTTTGATCTCTTCGAAGTAAACCCATCCTTGAGTATTCTTACATTTTTAAGCATGTAGTATGCTTCGAAGCCGGCTTCTGTATTTCGAAGCCGTTGTTGTTTGATTTTTGGCGCCAAAATCTGGTTTCGAAGCCAAATATCTTGCTTCGAAGCTGGCATCAACATCCGGAATGTGCTCTTCCCTCCAAAAACTATCAAATTTGGACGAGACTCCTCGTATTCGTACTTTTAGTACTTAACGACTTATGGGATATATTTTCCGAACACAAAGGCTTTTAAAACCCTTTTGTTTCGCGTTCTGGAATCACTTACGCTCTCAATCGTACAAACCCTCATCAGTCTTCCAACTTCTTTTTACTCCCTTCTTCACTTTCTAAAAAAGCGTACTATCAATGGCTTCTTCTTCACCAAAAGTGCCAGTCATAGAGCGTGTGAGCTTATCTGTGGCCTTGAAAAAGCTCATTGATACAGAATGTGAGAAGTACAAGGCTGGGGAGAAAAGCGCTATCGATGGGCGTATCTTGTTCCTCGTCGCCATGTGCAGCAAGACTACGTGCTCGGGCCCATATTCAAGGAGATCCTTACTGAGCTCCCAGCTATATCCTCGTCTGGAGAACCAATGTCTCCTTTATGAAGGTGGTCTCGACTGGAGGAACTGGAGAATCAATCGCCCTCACCGATGCTGGCCCACGGTGAGACCGGAGTGGCAAGAATGGTATGACCGGGTCATCCCTGCTAGGACACTGGACCTTCAAGAGCTCTGCCTTCTCGATGCTCTCCGACTATCTAGGGTAACTATCTCAGAGGACCCTTTCCTAGTTCCTGCTGCCTTATGTTTTTGGAACCCTATCTTTAATTTCTTTCAATTTAGATGTGGGATGATGGCCCCTACTGTTCTTGATATTTGCCATCTACTAGGAGTATCCCCTATTGGTACCCCCATTACACCAGATTTCCCTGACTTAGCAGTCCCTTTCTCCCTCCCCTCTCTTAACTCATCTTACAGTGATTTTGTTAAAGCTGAGAAAAAGAGAGGGCCTGGTAACTGATAGGGAATTCTTTTCCTTCTTGTTGTATTGGCTTTGCAAATTCCTCTTCTGCACCTCCTCCCAAAGAATCATGCCTGAATTTGCCCCTCTTGCCAAAGCCTTTGTTTTGCAGAAAAGGGTAGCCTTGGCCCCATATGTTCTAGGCCATGTATATAGAGTTTGCTCCCTCTTTTGTGAAAAACCCTTAGATGCTAATCAAGGGGGGCCATTCTGGATCCTTCAACTTTGGCTTTTCGCCTATTTTTCTGAATTACAATCCAAATGCCTTAAATTTTCTGGGCTACACTCTCTCACCCATGGCATAAGACTGGCCAATGCTTCACTCTCTCCCTCCACTTTTGCCTTTTATTTCTCTTTCTTCCATCAACTACCAGCTGCCCCTCCTATTCACCGTTTCCGTCCCTTCGAACCCAGCATTGGTCCAACTTGGTTGAATAATTTCCTAAGTGACAGGCTCTGTGCCTCGCCTGCTCACAAGGATATATGGGCTTCCCTTCTGCTTCCTAGAGAGCTATTCATCGGGACTACGAACCCCAGAGCTTATAAATGCATAGCTGAGCCTTATTGTCCTGCTCAATTTGCTAGACAATTTGGCTTCACACAAGGGGTCCCAATACCTCTCTGCAGCAACACCAATTTGAGCCTTACTAGGAGAGATTTGAAGGTTCGGAGGTCGAGGCTAGAAGAGGCAACCTTCAAATTATAGATGACTTGGCCAATTTTGAGTATACCCCTTTCATTCCTCAAGGTACCGTATTGAAGAGATACCAAAATTGGTGGTGAGCAATATGGAAGTCTATTTGGCCATTTCACCTCAAAACCTACTAAAGGTGTTGGATGTGCCCAAGCCCAAGGGACTGGAACTATTACTTCTTCCACTGTGCCTCTTCCAACCCAGTCCACTCCTGCTGCCTCAACTCCTCTTAAAGTCACTCGGGCTGCTTCGAAGAAAGGTATATACCTTTGTTTTCTTTCCTTCGACTTTCTCTATGATGCTGGTTATCTTATTTTATTAATTCTTCCTCTGTGAAGGTGGTCAACAGCAAAAGAAGAGGAGACTCCTTGAGCTAGAGAAGAAGGAAGTATCTGAGGTTCAAGTAGAGGAAGAAGAAGAAGAGAAGAAGAAGAAGAAGAAGAAGATCAAGAGCAGGAGTCTCCCTTGAAAAGAAGAAAAAAAAGTGATTGACTTGGAAGAGAAGGAAGGCAGCTGATAGAAAGTAGAAGAGGAACTCTTTTCTAGGGAAATGGATCTCAGTCTGAAGAAATTGAGAAGGAAATTGAGAAGGAGCCGACAATATCAATACAGAGAAAAAAGAGAAGAAAGATAACTGTCTCTCCTTCTGATTTCGTCGAAGACTCCGATTCCGAGACCATTGCCGAAGCAATAGAAAAAGAAGGAAAGTGGCTGCTTCAGCTACTAACTTGGTTGAAGATCCCGTCCACGAAGCAGCTGCTAAGGCGTAGAACAAGAGTATTCCAAGGCCATAATTGTCTTCGAGAGGGCTGAGAAGAGACGGCAGCAACAATTTCTGAGGGATGAAGCTGCTGCTACTGCTGGCACTACAAAGGGAAGCTGCCAAGAAGGCAACAGACTGCCGAACATTACTCTCTTCGCAACTCTCCATCAGTGCCAGCGCTTCTGGAACAAGTAATTTCTTTCATGCCTCTATTCTTTTCTTGTCGAATCTTTAATATTGAGACTTGACATTACTTCATATTTCTTTGCAGCAATAACCACTGAGCCTATCCCTCAATTTACTTCTCTTTCGAGCCTTGCTCCTCCTTCTCCTTCCAAGGAAATTCCAATTGCTACCTCTTCTTCGAAGGCAGCTAATTCCCCAGTTGAGGGTGCTGGAAGTTCTCCAACTCATAATTCATCACCTTTGCCTACTTCTAGCCCCTCCTCACTTGATTCATTGGTGGCTAAGACCATAGAGACTGCCAAGAATGCTCCATCCATTTCTCCTATCCCCATGCAGTCCTCTGTGCCTTCCACCACAACTCTCTATGCGCCTCTCATGTCTATAGATGAGGTTGATGTCTTCGAAGCCAGACTAGCTAGTCTCTTCGACATACCCTCTACCTCTCCAACATTCAATGTTGAAGCTGAGCCATTATTTTGGCTGACTCCTTGCTGGAAATTTTGGAGAGCTCTGCTTTCCTTCCCAGCAGCTAGCTTCTGCACCTTTGATAGACCTGATACATGCCTGGATCTGTTGATTTCCTTTTCGAGGATCCCTTCGAGTCTCTACAAAGGCCTATAATATCAGAAATGGGTTTCCCCAATGCTGCTACAAAGTTGTTGAGCAGTCCGGCATGAATGTTTCAAGTCACCTATCTCAGGCAGCAGCCACTGTCGATTTTTACATTAGCATTTGTCAGGCTGCCAAGGCTGAGGATGAGAAATTGGCTGGCGACCAGAGTTTTGTTTCCCACGTACATACTGAAGTGTCAAAGCTTAAGGAACAACACTCCTCTACCTCCCACTTTCGAGTCTAGTTGCTGGAGAGGAAAGCTCAACTTGAAGAGGAGCTATTTGCAGTGAATCAGGCCTTAGTCCGAACTGACACTAAACTGCAAATTACCAACCAAGGACTGGCTGATCGAAAGGAAGAAATCGCTGCAGCTATTCGACTTTTTCAGCATTTACCAATAGAAAATCTGTTATACAAAAACAATTGAGACACTGTAATGATTTTTGGGCCAATTTG
>JAPPVO010007144.1:0-19550 GCA_030407325.1 Camellia japonica
AAAAACGGAGAAAAACTTGTTTTTCAAAAACTTGTACTTAATTTCGGGGACGAAATTTCCTAAGGTGGGAGGTTGTAGCACTTGTGTCTTTTAAGGCTTTTGGTAAATGCCTTCATTCTATTTTGGGAACCTTTGGTGTGTTTGTTGGAAGTCCCACATCGGTTACAAGATATATTTTTAGGTGGACAAACTTCTATATGTTGTTGGAAGTCCCACATCGGCTAGAAGACACATTTTAAGGTGGACAAACTCCTATATATAGGTGCAAGTGCATAGGGTTAGCTTATCAACTTCTATGGTTCTTTCTTGGTTTAATAAGCCATTACGAACCAAGCTTGAGTTATAAATTTTAGTTTGCCGAGCTAGATTTTGGCCATAATTCCATTGGGATTTCGGCCATAGTTCCTTCGCCAAAGTTGTATTATTTCTCGAGGCTTTGTGGTGTGTGGTGGAGATCGAGTTTCAACTCTTTTCATCTTCTCCGTTGAGCTTCGAATTTGAGGTAGGGATAACCTACTCCTCTTTATGAGCTTTGTCTTTAAATTTTAGCATTTTGATATGTTGGGGGTTGTTGGGTAATTTTGCGAAAGTTTAAGGGCTTTTGTGCAATTTTATAAAAAGTTGGGGTTTTATTTATAATAAACCTATATGCATGTTTAGCATAGAGAAATGTTAGAATTGGGAATGTATGGGATTAAAGGGTGTAGTTGAATTATTTATCGCTCACTTAGTTGAAATGTTGATTTTATATTCATTTTGTGCATTTATTTTCTGTTTAGAAATAACTGCTTTGGGCTATCGGTGGAGGATAGTCTTGATTGTTGTAGACAATGCATGATGATTAGGCAAACTAAAACTAATCACTAGAATGTGTCATTGAGTATGACGTTTGAAAGAATACATTAACTTTATGTATTGACTGATGATGTGTATAATAATTGTTTATATGCATTGTGTTGTGTTGGAGGAGAGAGGTGATGTACTCTACGGTGTAGGGGAAGAGAGGTGATGGACCTCTAAACCGGGTGTTGTGTGGGAGGAGAGAGGGGATGGACTCCGTAGATACAGCTCATATGCTTATCTGTTGAAGTGTAGATATAGCTCATATGCTTATCGTTGGAAGTGTGATATAGTTCTTATACTTATCAGTGGAAGTGTTGATGTAGCTCATATGCTTATCTGTTGATGTATTGATATAGCTAGTATGCTTATCTATTGTGAAATGAGGAAATGCTTAATATGAGTTACTGTCTCATATCGGTTATTTGGTCAGGTTCTGGACTATGGTTATGAATTGAGAATTGAAAAGGAATGGAAAATGAAACTGTAATGTGTTATGAAAGAATGTAAAAGTGTTAACCATCTATCAAACTGTTAATCTTTTAGTCATTGTTCATAGCTGGTTTAGTGTATTTCTATTGGGCTGTTAGCTCACCCTATACGGGAATATCATTTTCAGGTACAGGTAGCATGCCACCTCCAAGGATATAGCTTGGGAGGCTAGAGGCGAATGGACCTTTTGATGTTTTGTTTCCCTTTTGATGTGTTACATGTGATTTCAAGCCAAGGGCTTTATATGTATTTGAGTTAGTACTCTACTCTGTGTAACCAAGTGTTGACTTGGAAAGCTGTAAGCCCGTAGGGCATTTCCTTTTGTTGTTAACATGTAACACTGTTGTAAGAGCTACTCTGATGAATAGAAATGGTTGGTTTATTTTATATCAATGCATGTCTAAAGTGATGGGTTTTATGTATTATTTTGAGGGGTGACATATCTTGTAATGGTGATGATATTGAAGGCATTTCTAAGGCTATTTTGGTTCCTTCCGCTGTCTTTTAATCAACTCTTGGGGCGTTATCACTCAAAAAGCAACCAAATAGGCTTGAATAGTTAATACCTTCACTTTTATTAGCAAGGTAAGTTATGTAGCAAGTTAATGTAGCATTTCTAATATATGATTAAATAGTTTGCTATGCTTATGCTTTTGGGTTTTGACTTTGAGAAATTTAAAATTGTTATGCTTATGCTTTTGGGTTTTGAAGTAGGACAGGTAACCACCTATCAACAAAATAAGTAAGTCTATTGTGGCAACCTCCTAACCAAAAAATCTCATGCGTTGTGAGTAATTTTTTCTTATTTTACATAATTGTTGTGGCCTGTTCAATGTTCATACAATAGATTTCTTGTTATCTTAGTTCTTATTTTTATATTTGGGGACTCTCTTGATCCAAAAGAAGGTGAGTTTGCTTTAGGGTGTTGACAAGGACATGAAAAAGCTTTATATTCTTCTTTCTACGAGTGATGAGACTAATTATTGCACCATCATCTGGTATGGATCCAAGGACTTTTCCTCATCAATTTTTATTTTTGTCAATATTTGTTTGTAAGGGTAACATTAGTTTGAATTGGTTACTACTATTATTAATATTTTAGAATTTGAAAAATTTCTCAATATTTAGTTTTGTATTGGTATTGCAAAACCTATGGGAGAGGAGGATGACAAAGCCTATATTTCTTCTATTAGAACCTCTGTTTCTTATGAAATTGTTGTTTGTAATTTCGTTATGAGTTGTGAGATTTATGTAATTTGATTAATTAGAACTCGCTTTCAATGAAATTGGATTGTGATTTTAACGTGAGTAGGGTATGATGTTCTTACACAATATCTAGTCAATATTCACAAGGATCCATGATTAAAATATATATGTATATATGAATAAAAAAAGAATGAGTGGCATAGTTTCTCTCTCTCTCTATATCATTTTTCATGCACAGATGGTGTGGCTGGTAATTGCATCATAATACCTGCTTATTGTGATCTTGTAGGCTGATTTTTGGGGGTAACTTGCCGAAGGACATGTAAATTATGGATATTGAAATAAAAATGGGACTTAATTATACTTTTTATTGTGAAACTCCGCATGAGGCAATCAAATGCAATGCCCATAGGCGCCTGTTCAAACTCTATCGTCAATGTCAATGCATAGGCAGCAAGCTGGGACAGCAACATTGGCATTGCTTCTTGCTTGAAGTGGGCACCTCATCTGGCCATGTTTGTTGCTGCATCCTCAATTCTCACTTTTTGGATACCTAATAATCCAAAATCAGCAATTGAATTTGGAACCGACAATCCTAAAGCCGTAGGACAATATGAACATTGTGTGTTAATAAGGTTGTTAGGTCTCTAAACTTTTGATATCTGATTTTCTATTTTTATTTTTTTTTCCAGATTTGTTTTAGTTGCAATGTATAGATAAATTGTTGCAGGGAAATTTTTTTTACCGCTATGAAAATACAGGTTGATATTTTTATTATGTGTTTAAATTAATTTGTTAAGTACTTATAACTGATTTTTGTTGAAACAAATGCATATATAATTTTTATAATAAATAATTATTTGTGACTAGTTTAAATTGGCATTTGAAATTGGTATAAGAACTTAGTTTCTCTGTCTTGCCAATTAAAATTGCATGACTATTAGATATAGTGAATAAGTAAAATATGATAATTTAAATAATAGTACTTCTTTATAAATAATAATAAAACAAAATAATACGTTAATTAGGCTATTAAAAGAAATCAACGAAAATCTTAGAAATAATCAATTAAAAACAATAAATGAAGCTACATATTTAATACAAAACACAGAAAAGTAAGTAGCTATTTTAGATGAAAAACATATATAAATATAATATGTTTATCCTTACTCATATAATATATATATATATATATATAACAGAACCGTTTGAATTAGTTTCACTTGAAAATCAAAAAATAATGGAGTTAAGTAAATATAATCTAGAACAGTTAGAAGAAATGGCTTAAAAGGAAATAATAATGAAATAAAATACAAAATAATATTAATAATAGCTGAACAATTAGACAAAATAGATAAAGACATAATAGAATAGAACTAGAAGAAGATATATATATATACACACAATTAGAATTAATCAGTCTAGGAGAAATGAAACACAGTTTTTTTGAAGACTTAAAACAAATAATTTGAAGTAGTGACACAAAAAACGAAAAAGAAAATAACATCGTAGAAGATTTCAAAAAAACTAATAACGTTAATGATATTGAAATGACAGTGGTAAAACAAAAAGGAAGTAGTTCATCCACCCCAACTAATCCAAATTATTTAGATTTTAAAAACTTTACCAGACAACAACTAGAAGAAGATACTAGAAATTATGCTTATAGGAGAAGAATCGGACAATATAATTATCTAAATAGAGGATTATATGCTAGGGGAACAACTAATTATGCAAATTTTACACCTAGAAAAGAAGTATTTTTAAGAGAAGTACCACTAAACCAATCAGTAATGCATGATATTTATTAGATACGGATTGTGCCACAAATACAAGTAAGGTAATAAAACAATGGAAGAGAGGTATGCATCATGTTTGGCATCTACTAAATAATACAAAAAGTTAAAAAGTCACTATCCTATTTAAGTCATATCATCTTATTTAAATCACATCACCTCTCTAACACATCACCTCAAACCCAACCCAAACCCAACCCATACAAGCCAATAAGTCAAAAAGTGCACTTTTTTAGAACATCCCAAACCAACCAAGCAACAGCTGGAGTATACAAAGGCTGTGTTTGGTTTAATACAAAGCATTCACAACCAAATACACACAAGTGACTAATATTAGGTTTTCTACCTTTCCAAATTTCATAAGGGGTTTTCTTAAGAATAAGTCTAATCATAGCTCGGTTTACAGCATAACATGCAGTGTTAACGGCTTCTGCTAAAAAATATTTAGGCAAATTATTTTCACAAAGCATAGTACGGGCCATTTCTTCAAGAGTTTTATTTTTTCTTTCAACTACACCATTTTGTTAAGAAGTTCTAAGGGACACAAAAATTATGATCAATTCCAAACTCATCACAAAACATAATAAAATCATCATTTTCAAATGCTCTACCATGATCACTTCTAATACTACAAATATTAAGATTTTTTTCATTTTGAATTCTTTTACAAAGTCTTGAGAAATTATAAAAAGCTTCATTTTTGTGTGCTAAAAATAATACCCATGTATATCTAGTATAATCATCAACACAAACAAAAGCATACGATTTTCCTCCTAAACTTAATGATCTAGATGGTCCGAATAAATCAATATGCAAGAGTTGAAGTGGTTTAGTAGTTGAAATGATATTTTTAGATTTAAAAGAAATTCTAGTTTGTTTTCCAAATTGACATGCATCACAAAGTTTGTCTTTTTCAAAAACAATTTTTGGTAAACCAATGACTAACTCATTTTTTGAAAGTTTGGAAATTAAATCAAAATGAGCATGCCCTAATCTTCTATGCTAAAGCCAACCATTATCATTTATAGAAGATAAACATTTAATATTAAAATGAGAAGACAAATCATACAAATCAAACACATATGCATTCTCATGTCTATAACCTACAAACAAAGTTTTGTTTTTTAGGGTGTTCTCAATAGTGCAATGAGTTTTCTCAAAAATAACTCTATAACCTTTATCACATAATTGACTAACGCTAAGCAAATTATGTTTTAAACCCTCAACAAGTAAAACATTTTCAATAATAGGATAATGATTTTTACCAATACTTCTTACACCAATGATTTTACCCTTGTTATTGTCGCCGAAAGTCACATATTCGCCATCCTTTTGTTGGAGTGTGGCAAACATAGCTTTATTTCCGATCATGTGCCTCGAACATGCACTGTCGAGATACCATCTATCGTTACTGGATTTTGTCTTAAAACATACTTACAAAAATTTGATTTTTCTATTGGTACCCATATTTTCTTGGGTCCATAAAAATTAGAATTTGACACTCTTGAAATGTCCTTAAGGACCCACATCTTTTTTATTTTAGCAAAAGGATTTCTTTTAACAGGACATAAAGTGAAATATGACCTTTTGTACCACAAAAATGACATGTGAGATGAGAGTGACTAGAAAATACATACACAAAACCATTTTTGACAGTTTTTACTTTTGAAAAAGGTTTATATCTAATTCCGACTCTACTAAAAGTACAATTTTGATTTTTAAGAATTTTATCTAAAGTCTCTCTACCTTAAGTGAATTTTGAAAGAGTATTTTTCAAGTTTTCAATATTTTCTTTCAAAACAATTTGCTCCTTTTTTAAAGACTCATTTTCTTTTTGCAATGCAACTAATTTTTTCTCAGAAATTAAAGACTCTTTTTGAGTTAAAATCTCATTTTTCTTTTTCATTTTCATGGCTTCATTTTCTAAAGAATTTATCTTGGAAGTTAATGATTCATTTTCTTTTGATAAACTGGAAATCACTTTCTTTTGACAATTACTTTTTAAATTAAGTTTCTTAAATTCAGCATGCAATTCATCAAAAGCTGATTGTAATTCATCAAACGTAAAAGATTTGTCATTTACTTCATCTTTGTTTCCAAGTGCCATAAAGCATAGGTTAGCAACCTCATTTTTGCAAATTTCAGTTTCTAAGTTGCTTTCATCGCTATCTTCTCACCATGCTGCAATCATGGCTTTCTTCTTGTTCTTTTTGAATTGTTTCTTAAGTTCCGGACATTCTGATTTGTAGTGTCCAGGTTTGTTGCATTTATAGTAGGTAACTTCAGATTTTCTGCGATTTTCTCCCCTTTGAAAATCCCTGTTGTTGAAGTCTTTTCTGAAAAATTTTCACACACCTTGTTTCTTTTTCACAAACCTTTTGAAATTCGTAATAATAAATGCCATTTCCTCATCATCATCTGAATCATCTTCCTCATCCTCTTGATGTTTCAAGGTAGATTTGAAGGCTATTCCTTTCTTCTTATTGTTGTCATTCTTTTCATTTCCTTCTTCATTAAAAGCTTATGAGTTAAGAGAGATCCCATTAACTTATCTAGACTTAGTTTTGATAAATCTTTGGCTTCGATAATGGCAATGACTTTTGTCTCCTAACTTTTTGGCTCTATGACCTAAGCACTTTTCTTACAACTTCAGCATTAGTATATATTTTGCCCAGAGAAGTTAAACTATTAACAATATTAGTAAAGCAAGTAAAGATTTGAGAAATAGTTTCATCAGGCTTCAATTTAAAGAGTTTATAATTATGGACTAGCAAACTGACTTTAGATTCTTTAACTTGTTCAGTTCCCTCATGAGTCACTATAAGTTTATCCCAAATTTCTTTTGCGGTTTTACATGTGGAGATTCTGTTGAACTCATTGGCATTTAAGGCGTAGTACAACATGTTTGTGGCTTTGACATTAATTTGGGTCATTCTAGTATCTGATTCATTCCACTCAACTTCAGGTTCTGGTAACTTAAGGCCTTCTACGGCTTTGGTAGGAATTTTTGGACCATTGCAAATAATTTTTCAGCATTTATAATCATTTGATTGAACATGTATGGTCATCCTAGTTTTCCAATAGCTAAAATTTGTGCCACTAAATAGTGGCGGCCTATTGGATGCTTGTCCCTCAGGTAATGAATAACTAGGGGTTGTCATGATCTGCTCTAAGACGGTTAAGTCACACAAACTAGAGTCTAGGCTCTGATACCAATTGTTATCCTAGGTAGGCAACCCAAGAGGGGGGATCAATTGGATTATTAAAAATTTTACGACATTAAAAATAATAAACACAATATTTAGAATTTTAACAAATAAAAAACAGAACAAAAATTATCAATATAAAAGTAAGAAAGATAGAGAGAGAAAATCAAACACTAATATTTATAGTGGTTCGACACGTCATGCCTATGTCCACTCCCCAAGGAATCTCCTTGAGAATTTCTTTACTATCAAAATGAATTAATACACCACCAAGGCTTCACCAAGCTTGTGGATTTTACATAGTTCTTACTTTTATCTATTGACATCACTCAACAATAAATGTATTACCCTTAAAAAATCTCTCACGAAATAATGAATAAAAATAAGAGGTACTTTAACCCTTTTTAAAAATATTTTGCTCACAAAAAGTAGATATAAAAGTGTAAGAACAAAAACTACACTTAGATCTGAAAGTGAAAGAGTATAATATAATACACTCAAAATTTTGGAGCACACAAATTTTTTCTCTTCAAGTTCTTGATTGTTTTTCACACAAAACACTTCTATTTATACCAAAAAATATATCCATTGGAAGTAGGATGCTCCTTGCTGACGTCATGGATTACGTGGGCATGCTCCTCTTTTTTGACTTAGTAGTTCGAGCATGTGGAGCAAAAGACCATTCTTCTTTATATTCAAAATTTGCATGCTATAATCATTTATTTTTTTTTATTTTTTTATTTTTTTATGACAGGTGCCAAACATGTGGCTTACAAAAGTTCCTTTTTCTTTTCTATGACAGGTGCCAAGCATATGGCTTGCAAAACTTTAAAAATATAAGTGATTTGTATAAACAACTTTTCAACAAATGAATAGTGTTTAATTTTTCCTTCAAGGCAACGAATAATCAAAAGTTGTATAGTGATTGCATAGTAATTTTTATATTAAAATAATAAAATGTACATTGATATTTCTAATAAAATATTTGTATATATAGTAAAATCTCTTTAAAAAATATTTATATCAGACATACAAATATATATCCCTTCTAAAAGTTTTGTAATTATTAAAGAGGTTATAAATGCATTCAAATAAAAATAGCCAATCATCCCATGTGAGTATAGCAAAAGGAAACAATTCATCAATATCATATTTGTCAAAATAATACAACTAATCAATCAATTTTGTCAAAATAATACAATTAATCAATTTTAAATTTGTCAAAAAGTGAATAGTGACCAGCCAACCAATCAATCATTTTTGTCAAAAAGTGAATAGTGATATTTTCAAAATATTTTTATTTAAATAATATTTATAACAACTGTATCATACAATATATATTTTAAACAGATAATATTTTGTGTCAAATAATATAAAATATGTATATTATTTACAAATTTTCAAATTTTCAATTAATATTTTAGACATCATCAAAATTAAACAATATGATTAACAGCACTCTAACTTTAGCCAAAGTCGCCCTTTAGGGTTTTCAACCTTACGAGCTCAGTTTTTCTTTATTTCTAATTTTTCATGTTCTAACTTTTGCCTTGGTCGCCCTTTTGGATTTTCGGCCTAGCGAGCCTCTCAGGGGTAGTATTTCTTTAACTTGTCCATATTGATTGGTTGTGAGAACTCCAAGCCATCCAAGTCCATAAGAATAATCGCCCCTCCTGACTAGATTGACTTGATGATGTAAGGAACAGTCCAATTGGGTTTGAACTTGCCCTTAGGGTCATGGATGAGAGCTCAGTTGTCTTTTAGCACCATGTCCCCTTCTTGAAGATTTCTGGACTTAACTTTCTTGTTAAAAGCATTGGCAATTCGGCGTTGGTAGCCCTGGACATGATACAATGCTCTTAGTCTTCTCTCATCAAACAACATTAACTCCTCAAACCTACTTTGCTGCCAATCTGCCTCTGCTATTTGACACTCAGCCATAACTCATAGTGAGGGCACTTCAATTTCGATCAGCAAAACAACCCCCAATCCCCTGTAGATGTTCGAATTGAGGTCCTATAGCCCCAAAGCGCAAATGGCAATTTATCTGGCCAATCCCTGTAGGTTTCCACCATTTTCTGCAAAATTCTCTTGATATTTTTGTTCGTAGCCTCGACAACTCCATTGGTTTGTGGTTTGTAGGTTGATGACTTATGGAAAGCCACATTATATTTCTCAAGCAAGTCTATCACCTCTTTCTTGAAGTGCAACTCATTATCGGAGATAATCTCATTTGGAACTCCATACCAGCAAATGATGTTGTTTTTGATGAACTTAGCCACATGTGACGCTTTTAACACGGAGTAGGGCTGGGCCTCTACCCATTTCGTGAAGTAGTAGATTGCTACCAAGATGAATTCATGTTCATTTGACCCTTTTGGTATGACTGCACCGATAACATCTATCCCCCAAACATTTAATGGCCAAGGTGAATTCATGTTATAGAGCTTCGACAGCGGAATGTTCATGCGATTGGCATGAATCTGGCATTTGTCGCAGCGTCGCACAAAACCAATATATTCCTCTTCCATGGTTAACCAGTAGTAGCCTTGTCTAAGGATTTTGCGGGCGAGCATCACACTATTCATGTGGGCTCCACACTCTCCTCCGTGAATGGCCTCCATAAGGCGCTTTGATTCCTCTTCCTTAACACATAGTTTATGCATTCCTAAATGGCCTCTTTTGTATAACTTACCCCCGCAGATGATAAATTGAACGGCCAGATGTCGTATTCCCCTTTTGTCCTTGGCAGTTGTTTTTGGCGGATACACCTCCTTTTCCAGGAAATTCCAAATATTGTAATACTAGGGGTTCTTTTCTTAAGCCTTATCTATCGCGCCAATGGTTTCGTAGGTCGGCGTGTACTTCTGTTCAATAATGATCGGACGCATCCTGACTCTCAATGGAATGTCTACCATAGGAGATAGAGTTGCTAGTGCATCAGCGAATCATTTGTTCTCTCTTAGCAGATGGGTAAACATTAACTTCTCAAACCTTGGAATTAGCATATCCAAGACCTTATGGTAAACCTTCATTTTCTCCTCTTCAACCCGCCAATCTCCGTTGGCTTGAGACATAACCAAATTCGAATCCCCGATGACGTCCAATCTTTTTGCCCCTAGTTCCAGGGCGGCTTCTAAACCAGCAATATACGCCTCATATTCTGCTTTGTTGTTGGATACTTTGAACTGGAGTTTGAAGGCTAAGGGTATATGGGAGTCATCAGGTTCTATCAGCAACACACCGATCCCATAATTATATTGATTGGCTGCTCCGTCAAAGTACATCGTCTACATTTTCTCCTATATTTGTAGAATATCTTCATCTGGGAAAAAGTACTCCACCGCTTCATCCCCCTCTACTGGGTGATCTGCCAGGAATTCCACTATAGTTTTCCCTTTAACCGACTTGCGTGTAACATATGTAAGATCAAATTTGGAGAGAAGAATCAACCAACAGGCTAGCCTACCCGTAAGTGCTGGTTTTTCAAAGAGATATTTGATGGGATCTAATCTTGAAACCAAGATTACAGAGTGAGCTATTAGGTAGTGCCTCAACTTCCAGGTAGCCCATACCAAGGCTAGACAAGATTTCTCGAGGGGAGTGTAACGGGTCTCGTAATCCAGCATTTTCTTGCTCAAGTAGTAAGCGGCTTTCTCCACTTTGGACTCGGACTCCTGAGCTAACATACACCCCATGGTTGAGTTTGTCACCGACAGGTACAAAATCAGTAGTTTTTCCGATTCTAGCGATGATAACACAGGCGGATTCTACAGGTACTACTTAACCTATTCAAAAGCGAACTGATAGCGATCGTCCCATTGGAACTTATTTCCTTTCTTCAAGAGACCAAATAGTGGTTCACCAGTCACGGTTAGTTTTGAAATAAATCGTCTTATGAATTGCACTTTACCCAGAAAGTCACGCACCTCCTTTTCAGTCCTTGGTGGTGGCATTTCTAAGATGGCCTTGATTTTGGAAGATCTACCTCAATTCCTCTTTGTGTGATTAGGAATCCTAGCATTTTCCCTGTTGTTACGCCGAAGGTGTGTTTTTTGCGGTTCAACCTCAATCTATAGTCTCTAATCCGCTGAAAGAATTTCTCTAAGGCGGTGTAGTGGCCCTCTCGATCTTTGGATTTGACAATCATATTGTCCACATACACTTCAACCTCTTTGTGGATCATGTCGTGCAAAATGGCAGTTACAGCCCTTTGATAAGTGGCCCCAGCATTTTTTAACCCAAACAGCATGACTCGGTAGCAATAGGTGCCCCACGGAGTAGTGAAAATGGTCTTCTCCCTATCCTTGGGTGCCATCAGAATCTAGTTATACCCAGAAAATCCATCCATGAACGAGAGCAATGCATGGCTCGCGGTGAAGTCTACCAACTTATCAATATGCGGTAGTGGAAAATCATCATTCGGACTAGCCTTATTCAGATCCCTGAAGTTGACACAGACTCTGATTCTAACATCCTTCTTTGGGACTGGAACAATATTGGCCAACCACGTTGGATACTTAGATACAAGCAAAAACCCTGCCTCAATTTGTTTGGTAACTTCTTCCTTCATCTTCAAAGCCTAATCTGGGCAAACTCTGCGCAGTTTTTGCTTAACTGGCTGGGCTTGAAGGTCAAGAGGGATCCGGTGCCGTACAATCTTAGGATCGACTCCAGGCATGTCTTTCTAAGACCACGCAAAAACATCTTTGAAATTTTTAATAAAGCGATTAAACGCTCGCGTTCCTCCGAAGACATCGTGGACCCGATCTGGACCAAGCGAGGATCTTCCTCAGTACCCACATTAATTGATACAATTTCATCTGTACAGGGCTTAATACGCCTCTTCACCTCATGATCAACCAAATTTTTCAAAACCCGAGAAGTTTCTTCCTCTTTGTTTATGTCAAATTTTGAAAATTAATATCAGTACAACAAACTAAAGGCACAAAGAAGTAGGCAAAGTCACAGCCTTCCCATTCAAAAAGTTTGGATCTTCGGTTACAGTAGACTCGAAAGAAAAGCTAAAAGACGACCTAGACAGGACTTTGGTATCTAGGTTACCACTCCCAGAAGTACCAGACTCAGAAGAATTCGAATTTGACTCCGACTCCACAGACTCAGTGGAATCATATTCGGACTGACTATCCGATCTAGAACTATTGATGGCGCCTTGCTCAAACTTCCAGACCAAGCGTGGAGCCTTAGATGCATCCATGATAAAATTGGAGAAATCTGCTACTGGGTTATCCCCGATTATTGAGATAATAAAACTATCCCCCAAGTTGGTGGTCTCAGCTCCAGTAGTAGAACTTACCAGTAGGTCAGCTAATGCTTTTCCCAACAGCTCTTTCTCTTCGATGTCCAGGTTTGCAGTCCTTCCTTGATCTGTGCTAGGGCTCAGGTCTACTTGTTCATCCTCCTCTTCTGGTAGCTGGTGTCTAAAAAAGATCTCGAACCGCGGATACCTTGTTTTTGTTTCCCAGTCATACCAAGGCTCTGGGAATCCACAAAAGAGAAAGTCTTCCCCTTGGCGGACAAAGCGTCCGTCCAAGGTCTCCTGTATTGGTTTGTGGACTAACTCATACTGCTTCCTAGTCCTCTTTTCTTTCAACCTTTCTCTCAGTTTCTGCCCTTTCCATTGCTAATTTGCAGCGGTAGTTTTGTATCCCAGCCCGAAGGCATGGGGGTTGTGACTGATCTCCTTAGCAACAGTACCTCCTTGTCTTCCACTTCGGCCTAGTCCCGATCCGGGCATATGCCCCTGTTTGTTCATCATGTAAATGGATTGCGCACTCATGTAGTCCCCATTGCCCTCTGCCATGATGGTTTGGACTAATCAGGCTTCCATTAGAGAGAACTCGGAAAGGAACACGTCCTCCTCCCTATGTATGATTTCCAATAATGGTGCAGTGGTTCCTTGGGGAGCATGGATAGCAAAATTACCGTACACAGTGGCAATCCCGCCTTTGAAAGGGTACTTTACTAACTGATGGACTGTTGATGACACAGCCCTCATTTGATGTAGCCAGGGCCTTCCCAACAGTAGATTAAAAGTGGCTGGAACATCCATGACATGAAATTCCACCTTAGATTCGGACGGGCCGATTAGGATATGGCTCTTGAACGTTCCCATGACATCCTGGCTTGTATTGTCATAAGCCCGGATGGCTTGGGTCGTAGGTGTAAAGTCAATCGGCCTCAAAGCGATGGCATAGACAGTTCTCATTAGACATACATTGATCGTCGATCCGGTATCCACTAACACCACCAGAATCCACTTTTTTCAACTTTCCAAAGTTACATATAAGGGACGGTTGCGGTTGGCACCCTCAGGTGGTAACTCCTTATCTGTAAAAGATATCACTGACGTAACGTCCCCAGATGTTACCAACGATACCAATTGGTCAGCAGTGGTATCAATAGGCAGTTTAGTTCGGTTCATTGCCTCTGACAGTGCCTGCCTATGCTCCCGAGATGCCATTATCAGCCCCCAGATTGATATGTCAGCCTGAATCTTCTTGAGCTGTTTCAAGACTAGGTTTTCTTTAACATCCTTCTCTTTTGATCTCTCAGCCTCCTTTTCAGAGGTCTCTAGCTGGTCTAATGCTGCGGGTTTGAAGTATCGACCGCTCTGAGTCATATGATTGATCTCGTCAGTATACCAAGTGTCATCTGGGATATCATCTTTCCAACCTTCGTCAGTGTATGTATGACTTAGGTCGCTGTCTTCCCACCACTCTCTCATAGTCATGGCCGGGGTGGCATCAGATTCTATCTGGAGCATGTTAACATCATGCGCCGCAACATCAAACCATTCTTCCTCCACCACAGTCTTGGTTTTTGAATCCTGATATTTTTTGAGCTTCCTCAACATCCTTTTTTGGTTATTGGGCTCTCATTCGACCTTTTTAGTAGTTTGGGCATCACCCTCCATTGTCTCGGGTTCTTCTTTCCTTTTTCATTTGCCTTGTTCTAGAGCTATCTTTACCCGGATCTCTTCTATCCTTTCCCTTTGAAATTTTTCCAGTGCCTGTTCTTTCTCAGTCAGAGGTGCAGCCTCAGCTTTGCCACTAGTACCGATTTCCTCTTCTGTCCCAGTGTCTCCTATCTGTTCCTCCACATCTAACTCTTCCTCACTTAACCATCCATTGCTTGTTTTTGGCTGGCTCGGGTCCCACCATCCCACCTGAACACTACTTGTATCCTCCTCTTTGAAGATTTACAAATCCTCCAAATCCTCCTCCAGATCAGCCAAGTCCTCTTCTAAGTTAGCCAAGTCATTTAGGCCTTATTCGAGCTGATCATTGTTGCCCTAATTGGCCTTCCCCGATAGCATTGATGCTGAGAAAGTCTGACAGTATGACTACTGGCTTCGGTTGATTGATGGCCACAATGTATAAACTAAAATTGTACTTCACTACGAACGAGACGCCCTTCTCTATGGCACGGGTATCAGACGACCCTGTCTTCAGTGCATTCTTCTCTTTCTCTACTTCTACTACCATAGGCCTAGATTGGGTTTCTGGTGTTAGATCCATCATGCACATGTCTGTGCCTTCTGGAATGACCACCTTCGGTTTTAGTAAGTGAGATGAGGTAATGTATGTGTTAGGGTTGAAGGTGGGCGGTAGTGTATGAATATGGTTAATGTTTCTGGGCGGGGGGACTTGGTTGTGTACAGGAAGTGGGTTAGTTGTTATGTTTGGTTTAGTGGGTGGGGCGATGACTTTGTTGTCAATGAGATCCTGGATCTCATGACGTAAATGGTAGCACATGTCCGTGGGATGGCCATGTTGTTGGTGGAAGATACAATACTAGGTAGGGTCATGTTTGGGTGGCAATGGGTCTAGAAGTGGACAAGGATCGAGAGGCTTGAGATGCCCCTTTTGCATTAATAGCTTGAGGGGGTGGGTTAGGCTCATATGGAGGGGAGTAAAAACTCTTCGATTCTGGGGTGGACCGGTACTTTGTGAAGGTTGTGAGGTTGTGGCAGGAGCAAAAAGATCAGCCATCTTGGCCGTTGAAACAACAGTACTGACATTCGTAGGTTGTGGAATAGTGCTACTGCTAGCATTGGTATTCCGAGAGAATGGCCTTCTTGCGGGTTCACTTGCTCTGTGGATGATACCTTTTTTTAATGCACTCTCAATCTAGACCTCTAGCTCATGTAAGGAAGCAAATGTGGACAATGGTGTCACTATCATTCTCTGCAACATGTCTGGCTAAAGGTTCTGGACCGCTAGTCAAACTTGTTCTCTTTTGGCATGCCTATTTGTCATTTGGGCTGCCTTGGCTCTCCACCGGATGACAAAATCAATGAATGATTCTTTAGGGTTCTGGGTAGTAGCCTCCAACTCACTAATGGTTACTTCTATCTGGGTGTTATATGAGTATTGATTGACAAATGCCTCAGATAGCTCCTCTCAATTCCGCTTTGTTGAGTCCTCTAATTTAGCGTACCTGATGGCCGCCATATCAAACAAGGTTCTCCCAAACAAAAAGAGCTTCTGCGCCTAAGACAAACCCATGGGCCTCAATACATCTGAAAACAATTGGACATGCACAGTCGGATCCCCTCGCATCGAATCTGTCAATGTGGGATATCTTAAATTTCTCTGGTAATCTGACCGAAGCCTTAGTGTACCCGTCCCGTCTTCGATATCTGGAATGGAGTTGAAGCCCTAGGATTTCTTTAATGCTTTCTCCAATCTAGCAATCTTGACCAAGACTAGATCAATTTCATTGATATCGAAAGGAAAGATTCCTGCGGGGGGTTGAACTGAAAGCCGATAAGCTGGAGCTGGGGGAAACATGTCTTGAGGATCCAAGACTGGTAGATTTTCAACCGGTGGGCATAGATCCGAGTTTGGCTGAGCAGCCGAGATCAAATACACGGTTGATGCAAATGCCCCAAATGTACGTCGTAGAACAGCAATAATTTCATCTTGTGTAGCCATCCTCTGGTTTACAGTGTTCATGGTTCTTTGGAAAGCCGCCATCATGGCAGGAAATTCCTCTACGTTCTATGTTATATTCTATGCCATTGCTGGTCTAGATGAACTAGATGCTGGTGAACTAATTGAGTGAGAAAGGATAGGTGTTTGTAGATTGCTTTGTACTGATGCTACTGACTGTCTATTCTTTCTTCGTCGGGTGACTGGCGGAAGCGAGACTAACACGGGCTGACCACCAACAAGGTCTTGAGCTTTACAAAGCCTATGAAAACGAGTCCACACAACTTAGGGAATATCAGGTCTTTCTAAAGCTATGATGGTAAACTACCTAGCAAAAAGAAAGAAAAACACAATCAAAATCGAATAGCACTTCGGCCTCGATTCACAACAGTTATAACACATAGTTGAACTGTAATCCCCACTGAACTCTATTCTCAAACTCATACTGATATGAACCATCCTGTACAGTCTCACTGTAAAAGCACATACAAAGTAAAAGAACTAAAACACCCCTATGAGGGGGTAGGGTTACCCTGTCCTAGATTTTTGGCATGATCTAGGCTGCACTATTTCAAACAATGAGTTTCATAACATCCTGCAAATGGGTGGCATCCTGTCCTAAGTTGGAATAGTCACTATAGCTTCACTATATGCAACTAGGTCAAATGGTTGAAAGGGTACCTCAGCAAGATTACCTAATATACCTCACACTTAATACCAAGAAGTTAAAGGCGGATCAAGCGGTACATCGGTAATCTAGATCCAAGGGCTGTGTTTCCAACGTGGCAGAGCCCATGACCGGTGTGCCTTTTGGCACGCCTTTTGGGCAAGTGTAACAAGCCCGCGAGGGACCTCGCTACAGTTCGGACTCTCCTTTTGTGTTGCGGTTCTAAATCTGAACCAAAGAGTCCAACTCTGGCAAATCGTTTGAGAAAACAGATTTTTGAAAAGTAGTGCCAAACATGGACTGCTTTGCCAGATACAGAGTCGCCACCTAAATATTTTTTAAAACGGGAAATTTAGGAAACCCTGACTCAGTGCCGAAGGCCACATGTCCGTCATCACCAAAGTGGTCTTGGCTCGGGAGCTTGGGTACGATCGGGGAAGGTCAGCTATGAGCACCCCCTTTCGCCCGGTCCGAAGACCGACCTCTACTAACCGTGATATCCGATTTTGAAAACGTTACATGCTCTTATTCCAATTATTAGCCTAGAATTACTATGTTATGCGCGCAGCAAACAAGTATAGACTAGATCGTCTAATTTGGAAACAAACATTGCATATCCGTTCGTTTTGAAAATGCTTTGGAATTCGCTACTCGCGAGTAGGCTAAAACGCGGATTTCAATGAGTTTTTCCAACTCAAGCAATCCAACCTCCACCCACAGGCATTCAAACAGTTTATCTCATGTAAGCATTTAGCCGCATGGTAAGCATACTGTCATGGCAACATTCACACGCATGCGATATGCTAAAGCATAAATACTTACATCGTACTCCATGCCAAAACAATAAACTAGTTAGCAAACATGCATGCCCTAATTCATGTTAAGTGACTAATGCATCACACACGAGATGCAATCTAGAGTAGGCTCGGCTAACCCTAAAATGGCATGTGAAATGCGATCATTCGATGCACGTATTCAAGTTAGATTTGAAGATACAATGCGGTTGTATGATGTACCGAGCCCGGTGCATGTCAACAAATGTATGGATGCACGCATGCATAGCATAAGGATGCTAATTTAAACATGCCCTAATCTACCATCATAAGCAGGTAAATAAAAGGGAAGAAGAAAGGGGGTTGGAAGACATACACACACTCACCCACACTTATTACAAATTGCCCTCACAGGAGGACCGAATAAATATTACAGTCCGAATAAATAAATTAATTATTACAAAATTTCTAATTATTTAACAAATCAAATGCAAAATAGAAAGGCCGCAGCCCCGCCCCGGATACGCGAATGATGCATGCTTGAATCCGACTCGCCCGGAAAGCCCACGCCGCACCACTGCTGCCTCTGTTTCCACTGCCCTGCCTTTCTGAAATACTCCCAAAGTCCCAGGACATCTTCCAAATGCACTGCAGTACACCACCGGCTGCTCAAATTGACCACCGGTTGCTCTGGAGGCTATCGGCTGAAAATATAGTGCCGGTCGGCACATTATACTGCCGGTCGGCAGAAAGTTCTTGCAGGGGACAGTTTGACAGCAGCAGCAGACCAGCAATGCATGGCTTGGGTTTTTGGGCATATGTATGCACGGCCATTGCCTCCTATCATGTTTTGGGGATCAAGGAAGCATGGCCCTTGGTCCTTAGGCCATCAATTATGCATCTTGATGCATGATGACCTAAGGGACCAAGGTTGCATTTTTAATGGGAATGCATGCAACACACAAATGAGACCAAAACCTTATCATGCATAGATCAAAGGTCTTGATGACCAAGGGTCGAAACAAGTTGCACCACTTGTAGTGTGAACTTCCCTCAACCCTTATGCTTGGTTTGACAACCCCAAACCAAGTAATGCAATGCATGTTATGCAAACATGACTCCATAACACAATCCAATGCTAAAATGCCAACATGCTAAATGTAATGCAACATGCAAGGTGCAAATGCAATGTAAGCATGGACAAATCAAGCATAGGCTCATCATGCTATAACACTTAATGAAACAAGTATGCAACAAACATGACGCAAGCATACAATGGTGGATTTAACTACAATGGGGCAGCCCTCAAATCTCCCCAAAACAGTGGCAAAAGGTGCCCCAAAACATGAGCAAAATGCTACGCAAACATGCAAGTAAATAGGCCCAAAACCAAGGGCACCAAAGAGAGCATCTAACTACCATCAATATGACCACTCATGGCACATGTTGGACAACCAAAAACAGTTTCTTAGCATGCAAAAATACACCTAAATCCCTTTATATGGCAGTCCCAAAATGCCTTGAAGCATGAAAGCATGCAAATGGCCCATTCCTAGGCATAACAATACAACATTTCAAAGCATGAATGAGATGGTAAATGGGAACTTATGGAC
>JAPPVO010007145.1:0-31267 GCA_030407325.1 Camellia japonica
CCTGGGGCCCCAATCTCTCTCATCCCCCGTCAATAGTAAAGGACTATGATCAGACAATGCTCTAGGTAACTCCCACAACTTTAGATTAAATGATTCCAACCATATTGGTTCCACAAAAACCTTGTCAATTCTGCTTCATTTTCTACTTCCCTAGAGTTTCACCATGTATATATTCTACCTAACAGGGGTAGATCATTCACCTCACTTTTATCAATGAATTTATTCAGCTCCTTCATACCCTTATCCTTCTAGAAACCCTTTTCCTCTCACCAATGTTCTAATTTCATGAAGTCATCCCCAAGCACTAAGGATTAGGGAACTCCACCTTTAGCTTCAACAGACTCTCCATAATTTCCCTCTTTGTCCCACTTCATTGGGTGCATATAAATTTACTATAACACAATCAAAAGAAAAGAATAAGTACCTGATAAAAGAATGAATCATCTGCTACAACAGCATCCTGAGACTTGGAGCACTCCTGGATCCTATATACATAATAGACCACCAACAGTTCCTTCGACATCCACTGTCATGAAATCCATCCTCTCTCTACCCCATAATTCCCTCACCTCATTTTCTGACATATATGTTTTTTTCGTCTCCTGGAACAATGCAATGTCAACTCCTCTAGCTTTCATCATGCTTTTTATTTTACTCATTTTTTCCTTCCTACCCAATCCCCTCATATTCCATGATAGTATCTTCCTCATTAAACATTGACACATAACCTAGCCTCCCATTATCTGCATTTTAACTTGCAGCATCAGTGCCCCCACCCATTCTTTCGCTATCCTTTACCTCTAGATCCTGTATTTTTTATAACACCTCCTTACCTTTGCATTTTACTCCCAATAATTTCCCCATTTGTAAAGTTGCATAAGCCTCTTTAAGTACATTTGTGCCTCTAGCCATTCCACTTTCATATGATGCTGAAAAAGATGCAGTTGCTACTCTCCATGGTGCCCCTTCTAGATTACTTGATGTGGCTTCTTTGTAGCCATATCTTTTTACTAGGTAACTCGTCTTCATTTCATTTATCTTCTTTCCATTTGATTTTCTTACTATTTTCTTCTTTTTTTTTTTTTTTTTTTCCCTTCATGTTCCTCCAGTCTTGAATATACTCCACTTTCATGGGTTTGAGACCTATCTGAACTAAATAACATAGGCCCTAATACACTTTTAGGCCCACATTGATGATCAGAATTCAAACCTAGGTCTTGTACCACCACCTCTTTCATCATGTTGTCCAACCCACCTGTTAGGCCCCCCTCATTACTAGGGCCCAACTCCACTTCTAATTCTACCCCAGCTTTTAGTAAACTTGAACCACTCAAGCTTCTTACAAAACTTGGCGTGACAACCTGATCATCACACTTTTGGCATTCCTTTTCAGAGCCATTGTTTATGTTCCCGACTACCTTCATGATATCTTTTGTCCTCGCTTTGAGCTCATTGCCAGCAGACTCTGCCGCCACCGTTTCAGTTCTCCTAGGTAACTCCTTATCCACCTCATCACTATTCCTTTTTCCACATGTCACATCCCCTCTTGACACCTCCTTAGTCTGGCCTATCTCTTGTGCTGACTCTTCATCCCAGCCATCATCTTCATCCTTATCTCTGACATTTTTCCCATCTGCAATCTTCTCACCTATGTTTGAACTGCAATTCTCTTCCCCACTATACTTCTTATTACACTTGCAACTCCCTACCATAGTTTTTAACACCCTTGCATGCTATTCCCACACTCTCACAGAATGAAAGTACCCTTGCATTCTAGATTAATGGCTTTATTGATTGGCTCCATATAGCTGGTTACTATTTGAATTTTTGCACACACAAACGATACTGGGTTGCACAAATCTCCTTCAATACATATCACTTCCCCGAAGATTACCAATTCCATTCAATGTGGTTCTATTCCATAGATTCCATGGTAATCCATAGCAATAGAACCATGCCTTACAGTCTTTCACTCTAACTAGCTCAGGTTCCCACTCCACTATTTCCTCACACTAGTCCTCTACCCACACCTTTATGGTCTCCAATTTTGCTTTCATTTCCTTCTTGGATTTAAAAGTTATCAATACATCCCTACCCCCACCATCCCTTACTAATACATTCTTCATGCCCCTCTCCTGAATTTCTTTTTTAAGTTTAATGTTGGCAAATGCTGGTTTAAGGCGCACCACAACACTATCATATAACCACCCATTCCCTATTTCCTCTGCCTTTATTGTAACAATTCCTCCTCCCATCTTACTAGTGTTCTTAGTAACCTCTGCATAAGATCTAAACCCTATTACTAGTTTCCAAACACTACTTCCACCCTTTCCATTAGTGAAAGAATCTTTTGGTTTGGGTTGATGGTATCCATTCTCCTCAGGTTTTCCCTTCGGATAATCTACATGTTGTACTTCGAGTCTCTTGTCCCCTACCTATATCCCATTGGCCTTTTGCACTGCTACTTCGGTCGCCACTACATAATCAAATCTGACGAAAGCAAATCTAGTATTCCTTACTTTCCTTCTCTTCTGTGGAATGTAAACATCTTTCACCACTCCAAACTTCCTGAATATGTCAAACAACCTCTTTGGATTCATTGAGTTTGGTAGTTCATCCACAAATATTGTGAAAAGTCTTGCATTTGCTTTCTCTCTCCATCCTCCATGTCTTCTTCTATGTTTCAACGCAGGGATCCATCCACCTTGCCTCTTTTCCTCCATTTCCACCTTTACTCCTAATTTCTGAGAGTGATATTAATTACGTGTTTTATCATGATGCTAATATGTATTGAAAAAACTATAAATTTAATGGGGTCAACACTGAGTTTAAATAAATGATTTCATTTGTATAATAAGGCATCCATTTTTCCATGAGGATTTATCTAAAAGTTAAGTCTTTCAAATTTTATGATGATGATGATGGAATGACAACTAAACGTTATATCCTTTTGTTGATCATATAACCAAACATATGGGGCCACCAGGGTCGAAATGTTTTAAGGTCCTAGGGGCCAAAATGTTTTAAAGACCATAAAGGTCGTTGTACATAAGGGGTCCTTAGGACTGAAATATTGAAATAAGAATTGTACATGAGTTATGTTCCTATGGATATATTTTGGATAACGATACCGTCATCACTTACGTCGCGAGGTAACGTGACGATAAGGCTATGTAGTGGTTTGTATGATGGACACGAGATTTTAATGTATTGAAAGGTTGCATTTTTGTTTTGATTTCCTTATTTCAAATGTATTTTTCCGCATTATGATATTCTTTGAAAAATCTCGATAATGATTTATGCAATTTTTTCACTATGTATTAATTTTAGTCCAATCAAGCTCTTATGTTTATTATCTTTATTATTGACCCCAATTGGAAGGAACAAGTTTTATAACTCCATGTGATTGGTATTCTCATTGGGCTCTAGCTCATTAGTTTTAAATTAAATTTTTTTTTTTTTCAAATTCTTATACTATATCGTGGCTCGCCTCAACTTGGAAGCTTAGATTTTCTAGAGGATCAAAGGTGGGGGTTTTGTAGTTGAGGTTTTGCGTAGGGTCATTCTAGGAGGTAATTTTATCTTTTATATTTATGAAGAAGGTTGATTGTAAGAAGTTGGATGTAAAGATGGATTCATGTTAGTGTTTTTGGGTAATGGTATGTGAGTACTAACTTAGTGGCATGATGATATTTTATACTTGAATGGATCAATTAATATATGATGGCCGATTGAAATTTTATTTTTTTATTTTTTTATTTTTTGTTGTTAATGGTTCAGGTTTGCCTTCTCGATGGGATTTGCCTTGCCGGGATTGGGTCGTGACACAGTCTACTAATTCTTGCATAGGTAATGAGATCAACTTTTTTTTTTTTATCGGCAAAGTAAAATTTTTATTAAAAATATTAAACTAATGTTGTGTTTGATTGGGGGATTTGGAAAGAGAAAGAAAAAGGAAAAATGCTTGTGAAATTGGGTGAAATATTAATTATATTTTATTCATATTTCACTTACATTTTTCTTTTTCCTTTCCAATCTATTTCCAAATCCCCCAACCAAACATAGCGTAAAGATACAAGGAAATAAGATGCATCAAGAGATTCAGGGAGGACAAACTCTCCAAAAATTGCAACTCGCATCTATATAATCAACCGCTCGGCCTTACGATTTTAATAAAGAAAGAGAACAAATAATAACACAACAACCAAAAGCAGGCCCAATCATGAGCAAGCACTACATTGGAGTTGGTGAGTAACCAACCAAAGAGCCTCAATAAACAAAGACAACAAAAGCCAAACAAAGACAAAGCCTTTGTACAAGCCAAGGACAAAGCAGAGCTCATAACAGAACCGTAGACCCAGCAAATGACTTCCATTTGAATCCCGTCCACCAATCAAGAAGGCCCTCCTCCTTACCTGGTAACACCCAATGCAGACCCCACCAACTCATCAAGTTTGATCTCCCTAAAAAACTTCCTAATCTTCCATTCCCTGAATAACTTCCTAATCTTTCTCAAATTTCCGATCTCCCTAAACCCCTAACATCGTCATTTTTCTGAATAATGCTCCTCTCCTCCAGCTTCCCAAAGCCATAGGTCCACATCTTCTTGCCCTTCCTCTTCCTTTGATCCAGTTATGAGTTGAGTAATCCCTTCAGTGGCAACTATTGCTTAAAATGGCCAACAACTTCCTACTGATCAAACAACACAAATGAGAAAAAAAAAAAAAAAACATTGAATTTGATAGGAGTCGTTTCACTTGGTGAGTTTGAGAAAAGTATATTATCTTACCACATTGACCTTGATCCTTAACGGGAGTGATATCTCCCTTCGTCCTCCAGTCCATTTTATTTGGCATAACAATCTCGTTTTTATACCTAAATGGTGTCGTTTTGGATGGCCTTGCGTGGGAAGTCATCTTGTATTACAAGAGGCTTGGAACTCTTCATTAGTTAAATCTGCAAACTGATTGATGCTCAGCTTGTAAAGTTGATTCCCGGCATTGTTGAAAGATTCTATGAACTACACACTGTCGTTGAAAAATATCTTAAAGCGCATCTCTTTCTCAACATGTCCTTGTAGGCACGTCCATAACTAGCCATCCATTGCTTATGTCTCAGACATGGATGCTTCATGTAGCGTGCGGGACATGGCCTGTGAAGCCCACAACCCCAAAACTATCAAGATTGTCTGGATAATTTTCTTTCTAGTGCTAAACCCATTTCGTAGATTTTGAAAATGGCTATATCGTAATCTGATATTTCTAAATTGTGAATTGGTAGGTATACTTCAATTCTAGTAAGTTGAGGTTTATATAGAGCAGATGTGCTTCCTCGATGATCTGCCTCTATAGAATTTCAATTCTGGCTCGATGTGAAATTCATTATGGAAAAGTCTGAGTCCATAGTTTTCCTGGAAAATTCTGATGACTTGGACATTCAAGTTCAGTACTACAAGCGTTGTTGAGCCTGTTCGATTGAAAATAATGTTCTTTATATATATATATATATCAATTTAAAACTTTGTTGTACATATAATTTAAAATTTTGTTGTGCCAATTTAGGCATCTCCAATGTAATATGAGAAGTTTCTCGTATCAATTAATACAAAGTGCTTCTGTCTTACTGTTTTGGTACTTTATGAAATAGATATTAGTTTGTTCTATATCTTGGATTTCTTATGTTTTCTGAAGTGGCAAAAGAGTAGCAATTTTGTAATTGTAAAGAAGCTGTACTGAATGACTACAAACCCCTTTGTGCCATGGCATTCACACAGTTTACTAACTGTGACAATGTTGGTAAATTGCAGTCATAAAAAATTTGGGAACTCTGTTGACCAGTGGATTGATATTATATTCACAATATTCCTCTTTTTGGAAGTGGTCACAAGCTTCCAGAGTTTCTCTTTCCTCTTCTTCAGAAAATAAACCATCACTACAAAAAAAAGCACTTTTGGCGACTAAAATTAAATTTTTCGTCGCTGAAAGTAGGGCTTTTGGCGACTAAAATAGAATTAGTCACCAAAACTGATCAGAATTGCCGACTAAAAGAGTTTAGTCGCCAAAGGTGTGGGTTTTAGCGACTAAAAGGAACTTTAGTCGCCGAATGTAGGGCTTTTACCGACTAAAGGTTGTTTAGTAGCCAAAAGTCACTGCTTTTGGCGACTAAATATGATTTAGTAGCCAAAAGTGATGCTTTTGGCGACTAAAAACAGGTTTAGTCGCCGATTATAGCTGTTTTGCTGACAAAAACCAATTTAGTCGCTGAAAGATGAAGGTTTTTGGCTACAAAAACAAAATTAGTAGCTAAAGGTCAAGAATTGCCGACTAAAATGTACTTTAGTCGCCCAAAGGAGAAGTTTTGGCGACTAAAATTCAGTTTAGTCGCCAAATGTGCTATCCTTAGGCCGGATTTCATTGTTTTAGCGACAGAAAAGAAATTAGTAGCCAAAAAATGTATAATTGGCGACTAAAATTGAAATTTAGTCGCCAAAAATGCTATCCATTTTTTTTTAGTAAATAATTTATTTTTTACATAACATATATTAAATAAAAATAATTATTTATATATATATATATAGTTTTGTATTAATACCAGCGAATATAGTATATAAATAATATATGTTGCATTAATATTCGCGTGAGGTTATAGTGGCGTAGTGGGCAGAGAGTGTTGGTAAAAGTTGTGAATGTTGGGAAGTAGGTGGTCATAGGTTCGAAACTTGGTAGTAGCGGAGGCAAAAAAAAAAAAATTCTGAAAATGCTTTCAGCGACTAAAGTTATTAGTCGCCAAAGGTATAACTTCCAAAAATTAAATAATAAAAAAATGCTATTGGCGACGAACATGTTTAGTCGGGAAATGTATAAATAATAAAAAAAAAATAACTTTTGGCGACTAACAGTTTAGTCGCCAAAGGTATAATTTCCAAAAATGAAATTGATTATTGGCGACAAATTTTTTAGTCCCTGAATACCTGTCTATTGGCAACTAATAGTTTTTTAGTCACCAAAGCTATTCGCGACCACCTATAGGCGACAACACCGGCGACTAAAATTTTTAGTGGGGAAAAGTGAAAAATCGACATTTGGCGACTAAAAAAGGACTTTTGGCGACTAAAAATTTAGTCGCCAAAAGTGTATTTTCTTGTAGTGCATAGAAGCCAGCAATCACAAAAAAAAAATTTGAGAACCAAATCAATTTTATGGACGAAATATCTTTACTTATTCAAAGTGTCATTTTATATTTTTATGAATGAAATTGGACATTTAACCGTGAATTTTGAATTTTCTTCTAAACAAGGATAATAAAAAATGTTTTCTTTGCAAACAGCCTATTTTAAGAGCAAAGTCGTCGTACAACTTATTTCGTATTGCATGTTGTTTGAAATGTAACGGCCTCTTTTATAATTAATAATGTTAAAACTTTATTGGTTATAAAGTTCTGTTTGTTTTTGGTTTTCAAAATCTATTTTTTGAAAAAAAAAAATTAAGAAACTAAAAGTTAAATTAGGGAAAAAAAAATTAAAAACACATTTTTATATAATTTTATCTTGCAAGAGGGTAGAAATAATGTTTTAAAATATTTTTTTATATTTATTTTTGTTAAATTAGTTTCTATTTTTTCAAAAGTCAAATATGACAACAAGTTTGATATCATTATTAAACTAATCCATTAAAAAAAAAAAATATCTAAATCTAAAAAAAATATTTCATATATTCAACATATCAATTACACATTAAAACCCTAATAACCATCCATTACATGATAATCATCCAAAAATATCTATTAATGACAAATACAACTATCTATTGCATAATAACCATCCAAAAATATTAACAAAAACAGCCACCACATTATATGATTATCATCCAAGCACATACTAAAAATTAATTTGGTAAAAATTTAAAACGTTAAAGATTTGTCATTTTTATATAATTTAATCTTTAGTAAATAAATTTTAAAAATTCAAAAATAAGTTTTTGACATTTATTTTTGTTAAACTAGTTTATATTTTATCAAATTGACGACTTTACTCTTGAAATGGAATACCAGTGTCTTCAATTGTCTTTATTTAACACGAGATTCAAAATTCAGAGTCAAATGTATCACAATTAAAAGGTCAGTGACCAAAGTGACAAGTCTCAAATTACAAACACCGTTAGTGTAATTTTCCCTTTTTTAAATATATATTATTGCTTTTTTAAATTTGATATTTTTTTCCCCTGAAAACCCTTTTTCAAAAGAATGGCAAAACACCAGTGGTTGTGTAACACACTTTGGGTGTAAGGTCTCCGTTCAACTTCTATGCAGAGGAGTTTGATACCCTTTGTGGTGGTATTTATTTCTTTCCCATTGTAGGACTTGTACGCAACGAGTAGTGGTTGTTGGACTTGGCTTGGTGGGCTTAATTTATTGGTTGTTTTAGGCTTTGTTGACTTTTTAACATTTCTAGCATAGTGAGCTAACAATCTATATGATGTAAATATCTCTCTATTTGTAATTGGCACAATAGTTGAGGGAAAAGGAGAAAAAAAACTATGTATATCATATTATATAAATAACAATGCAGAACGGCTTCTATATATAGGAGAGTGATACAACCACATATGGATTAATTCCTAAGTGATACAACTAAATATGAATTCCTAAGTTGAATCCCTATCCATATATACATTAACAGCCCCCCTCAAACACAAGGTGGGTTAGCATCAACCAATTTGAGTTTGGAAACTAGGTCATTGAAACATCCAGGAGGATGAGCCTTGGAGAAAATATCAGCAAGTTGATCAGCAGAAGTAATAGGAAGAAGATGAACAGTGCTACGTGTAACATGCTGTCGAATGAAATGACAATCAATCTCAATATGTTTAGTGCGATCATGAAAGACGTCATTGTGAGCAATTTGAATGACACTCTGATTGTCACAATAGAGATGTGGCACTGGGGAAAGAAAAACCCATGTCAGCAAGAAGCCAATGAAGCCACAAAAGTTCCTGAGTAGTGTCAGCAAGAGCACGGTATTTAGCTTCAGTACTAGAGTGAGTAGTGAGGGACTGTTTCTTGCTGTGCCAAGTAAGAAGAAAATGCCTTAAGAAGAAACAAAAACCTATGGTGGAGCGTCAATCAGCAGCAGGATCTCCAGCCCAATCAGCATTAGAAAAGGTACGAAGCTTGAGAGAAAAGTAAGCAGAGTAGTGAAGCAAGCAGAGTAGTGAAGCCTTTGGAACAGAGCCTTTTGAGATAGCGAAGTATATGGAGTAGAGCAGTATAATACAAGGTGCGGGGAGCTGACATATATTGATTAACAAGATGGACAACATATGCAATATCAAGACAAGTCACAGTGAGATAGACAAACTATCTACCAGTTGGCGATAAAGAGTAGCATTAGAGAGAAGATCCCTGACTAGAGGATTAAGATGAGTCTAAGGATGAACTGGAGTATAGGTAGTCTTGCAATCGGTAAGATCAACACGTGCCAGAAGATTAGATGCATATTTAGCTTGTGACAAATAGTAACCAGTGGAATCATGAGAGATTTCAAGCCCTAAGAAATAATTAAGAGTACCAAGGTCTTCATCTCAAACTGACGACTGAGAAATTGTTTGAGGCTAAGAATACTAGCCACATCATCACCGGTGATAATCATATCATCCACATAAAAAAGAAGAAGAGTGGTGCCATGAGTAGTGGTCCGAACAAATAGAGCATAATCATATGAGCTGGAGATGAAGCCGAAGTCATGAATGGTAATGCCGAACTTAGCAAACCAAGCTCATGGGGTTTGCTTGAGACCATAGAGAGCACGCTGTAGTTTGCGAACCTTATGAGCTAGATAAGCAGATCCAGGGGGAGGTTGCATGTAGACCTCCTTAAGAAGATCACCATTAAGGAATGCATTTTTGGCATCTATCTAAAAAGCTCCCAGTGGCGAGCAGCAGCAACAGGAGCGAAGGTCTCCTCATAATCAATGCCATATTCCTGGATGAAGCCCTTTGCAACAAGACGAGCTTTGTAGTGTTCAATGGAGCCATCAGAATGGGTCTAGATTTTGTATACCCATTTGCAACCAATCGCAGTCTTTCTAGGAGAAAGATCAACCACATCCCAAGTATGAGTTTTGGCTAAAGCCTGTAGTTCATCACTCATAGCTTTCTGCCAAAGAGGATTAGTACAAGCCTTACAACAAGAGGTAGGTTCAAAAGTAGAAAAGGCAGTAGACCCGACAATACAATCACGAAGGTGAATAGGTGGTTGAGTTACCCGACGAGGACGAGTTATGGAAAGATCTGGTTGGGAGGTAGGAGATGACCTAGAAGGCGCAATGGGAGGTGGACCATCAGGAAGAGTAGTCTAGATGAGATCAGGACTCAGCAAAGGTGTCTTTACAAATGAGGAACTTGCATCAAATTCATTAGGGAAGAGATCTATGGAAGGATTAGTAAACATAATGGAAGTAGAGAGCGAGGGTAAATGAAACGAGGATAAGGAGGAAAACATTTTATGCTCCAAAAAAATCACATGACAGAATACACGAAGACGTTTAGAGAGAGGGTCCCAACGACAATAGCCTTTATGTTCAATCTCATACCCTAGAAAGCAACAAAGATGGGAACAAGGTTCAAGCTTGGTGTGTTCATGAGGTTGAAGCAGGACAAAACATGTACACCTAAAAACCTGAAGATTTATATATGGAGGGCGCGTGCCATATAGACGTTCAAACGGAGTTTGATTATTGATGACAAGGGTGGGAACATAGTTGATAGTATACACAATAGTAAGGGCAACTTCCCCCCAAAAGTTCTCAGGATAGAAAAAAGAGAGAATGAGAGCTCGAGCAGTGTCGAGAATATGCCTATGTTTCTTTTCAGCCCGTCCATTTTGTTGGGACGTGCCAGTATAGGAACGATGACGCTGAGTACCATGACTCTGACGAAAATAGAGAAGATATGCATCCCGATACTCTATACCATTGTTAGAGCGAAATTTTTTAATGGTATTTGAAAATTGGGTTTGGACCATTTTTGCAAAGTTATAATAATGTTGTTTAAGTTCAGACCGATTTTTCATAAGAAATAGCCAAGTAAACCGTGAAAAATCATCAACAAAAATAACAAAATAACGAGAGCCCCCCATGGTAGTAGTAGGTGATGGTCCCCAAGTATCAGAATGTATGAGATCAAAAAGTGCATGCGAAACAGAAGTACTTTTATTAAATGATAAAGTAAGTTGTTTTGCAAGTTGACAAGGCAAACAATCAAAATTATCTGGAAGTACATGACCCAACTGACCACTGGAAACCAAGGACTTTAACCTACTAACAGAAATATGCCCTAAGTGACAATGCCAAAGATGAAAAGGGAAAAAAGAAGAATCAGGTACAAGAGCAGCTAACTATGTGGAGTCCGAAATATGAAGGTGAATAAGCTCATAGAAACGTCCATGCTTACGACCGATCCCAAGAGTTTGTCTCGTCTGAGGCTTCTGCACCAAACAACAATTAGCAGAAAATGTGACAATTAGACCAAGATCACATAATTGACTAATGGAGATAAGGTTTAAGGTAAAAACAAGGATATGATAAACATGGGCTAAAGACAAATAAGATATGGAAATAGAACCAACATGACTTATGGACATGAGTGACCCATCAACAGTATGAATAAAGGGAATAGGAGCATGGGAGAGAAGAAAGAAAATATAGTAGAACTGGAAGTCATATGATTACATCATACAGATTCAAAATATCAAGAAGATGTACTTAAAGTCACAAACAAAGCAGTAGGGGAGATGTACTAGAGGTGGAGAGAAATTGTTTGAACAGGGCCTCAACTTTAATTTGGGAAAAGACAGGGGCAGACGGATCAAAAGACTCAAAGAAATCCTTAGAGGCACCAGCAGCAGTGCGATGAGCAGGCAAAGGTCTAGACTGATTCACGAGACGATGTGAGCTACCCTTGGAAGAGCCACATTGAGAGAAAGGGCTAGTGGAAGATAATCGGGAGGGATTGTGAAAACAATCATTCTGTAGTTGACCAGGACCTATTTTGTTGCAGTACCTGCAGGGTCTGACTGGGCAATGAACCAGAAGATTAGTAGAAGGAAATCCCTGATTCTGACAATAAATACAGGCAATGGATCGTTGGGTTGGCATGGAAGAAGTCTGTAACTGAGAAGTGGCAAGAACATAATCTAGATGATAAGTCTGGAGAGTACTAAGACGAGTCTCCTCAAATAACAGCTCTGAAATAACCTGCTCAAGAGTGGGCAGTGGAGTGCAATGAAGAAGAGATGCATGCACGGGCTCAAAATGGGTAATGAGAACCACGAGAAACTGAACCAACCACTGCTGATTATGATATGTAGTGAATAAAGCAACATTGTTAGTGTGAGGCCATTCAGGTTCTGAGAGAGAAAGCTGGTCCCAAACAAAATACATCTATGAAAGAATGTCATTAATAGACTGACCAGGGTCTTGACACATGCGGTGAAGCTAACTCTGAAGTTGACACTGATGGGCAAGACCGGTAGTCTGGTATGGTTCTTTCAAAAAATCCCAAATGTCTTTAGCATAAGTGGTAACAGAGTTCAACTAAAAACGTCCAAACTGAAGACTAATAGAGGTAACAGAGGTATTTCGAAGCCAAGTAATGATCTAGTAGTTTTCACTATCCAAAATTTTCTAATCGATCTTCATACTTAACAGTAGTTTCAGCAGCCTCTTTGTGACAACCGCCTCCTTAATTAAGTAAATTAATTAAGATAATTGTGTTCTTAGTGTTAAATGTGTGATTATGTGCTAATTGTGAATTATGTGCCATGTGTGTTATATGTAAATGGTATTGTCATTGTGAATAGATATGTAAAGAGATGAAATAAACCTGTCTGATTCGTTAATTTTAACAGGGCATAATTAAATATCGAGATAGGAATTAGAGCTTAATTTATAGTAGTTGAATTAATTTTAGTTTACTTTATGCCAAAAAATGATGAGATTAATTTAATTTAAGTGAAAGTGATTTTAATTAATTAATTCAAGCCAAATGTTGTATAATTAAAGAATTAGTGGGGTAGTGTTTTAGTCATCAACAAAGTAGAGAAAAGAACTAGTGGGCCTTCTTATACACTTCACACGTAGAGAGAGAGAGAGAGAGAGAGAGAGAGGGCTTGAGACTTAGAGAGGGTGAGCTCAATAAACAAAGGAAGGGAAGAAAAGAAAGGAGAAAGGAAGAATTTAGGAGGAGAATAGAAATTGCCTTAAACTCTCATAAATCAACAAATAAGGTAAGCATTTTCCCTTTAATTTCTTGAAATTGAGACTTGCTCATGCATCATCTTTAAAGATTAAAGCTTAACTTAGGATAAATTGAAGTCCAAGTAGAAGGTTTGTTCATGATATGAAGAGTTTAAGTCATGCATGTTTTGGTATGGAAGAATTCATCAAATTAATTTCACATAGATGCATGCATGGCATAATTCATGGACATCTGATTTCATTCATTTAAATTCTTACATAATCTAAAAGTTTTGAAAGGATTTTCTCATTAATTTTACAACTTGAAGCTTTGAAATGCTTAGTTATGTGTTTATGTTTTAGTTGAAATCTTGAGCTTTCAAATTGGCCATTTGGACTTTGTTTACAAGTTTTGATTTGTGTTTCATGATCAAGGCTCAAAGTTAAGCATATTTATATGAGTTTTGGAAGTGCATTTCATGGAAGTAAAGTTGGGTTTGCAAACTATGAGCTCCAAAACTTGGACATATTTTCGTATACCATTCCAACCCAGATCGCTCGAGCGGCCTGGGCCACAGCACAAGCGTCCCACCTTCATGTGCTCAAGGGTGCATTCTGCTTGACCACCGCTCGTTCGACCAAAGCCATTGCACGTGCGGCCAAGCTACTGCACGAGTAGCCAAGGCAACCGCACGTGCGGCCAACAGGGCAGTCCCGGTTTTGTTTTTCGCTTCACTTTCTCACCTTCTGGGCATCTGTTTGCATGACTTTAACATGTTTTCATGTGCAATTGTATTCATCTGCATGTCATAAACGCGAATGAAAAATTAGAACCGAACTAGTAAAGACAATTAGTCATTGAATAAGTAATAACCAAAGCAAATTGAATTGGCTATTGATACTAATGTAATTGAGCTGTTATGCTTGACTTCATTTGTTTAGGTCGGACGCTGAATCAGTAGTACGTGTATCAAGAAGCCCACTGTGAGTAACACTGTTGTAAACATATGTTCAATTGTATTTATGTTTCTGAATGATAAATTATATTGTTTCTGAACTGTTACTTTTTATTGATTGAATGATGATCCTCTTTTTGAACTATATTCGTGGCATCCATAGCATATTACTATTGTTATTATTATTGATATTGCTATTGTTACAGAGATCTTTGTCAGTTCCAATTCTTGGAATTATTGTCTATTATTTGATGGCCATCAATTGATTGTACAATCTTTAAGACCAATTATATTACTGCTATCGGATGTACCACGTATGACCTATATGAATATGATTGATTGAATTGAACGATTGATTGACAAAGAGATATCGATTGAAAATGTTCTATTGATAATCGATTGTATCAA
The DNA here is from genome assembly GCA_030407325.1 of Camellia japonica. NCBI lineage: Eukaryota > Viridiplantae > Streptophyta > Magnoliopsida > Ericales > Theaceae > Camellia > Camellia japonica. The sequence continues at coordinate 14,596 of JAPPVO010007145.1, forward strand.
GTTCTATAAGGACATCATTCTTAACCTTTTTACACATCTATTATTCACTGGGCTTTAGCTCATAGTTTATTATATATGTAGGTGGCCAGGCACCGGAACAAAGCTAGTTGTGTCGACCCGAACCCTTGTTTTGTCATGCCAGCTATTATGCCTCATCACGAGGTTTCGAACCAACATGGGTCAAAGCTTTTTGGGTGGTTCAAATTCACCCTTTTGATTGTGCTAAGTGAAAAGAATGTTTTAAGACTTTTGTTAATACTGTTTTTGATAATGGGATTAATTCCCTAAATTGTATTTTGTCTTGTGTATACGTGTTTAGGGGCATAAGTGGTTATGGATATGACTACGTATATGAAAGTTTATTTCCATTCGAGTCCTCACAGCCCATTGGACATTATCTTATTACTGATTGGTTTCTACCAGCCCCCTTTATATTGTATTATTATCACTATTGTTAAACAGGCCTTTGGTAATCACGGATTACTGGCTGGTTATGACGCTAAACCTATAGGAGTAAGTTTGAGTCGTGACAGTGTGGTATCAGAGCACGAGTTATCCCGCACACACGTGTCCAAATGAGTTATAGGATATCCTAGAAATGAAATTAGGGCATTGCATAAGCATAAATAAGTGTGTGTGGACATGTTATGTCTATATGCGCTAACATGAATAAGTACACCTTATTTCCTATGTTTATTATATAGTGCTATGGAGAATGCAAGGAATACAGATGAAACTGAATCATCTGAAACAAAAATTGCAAGATTGGAAAGAATGGTTGAATTATAGACTGAGGCTCTAAGACAACAACAAAACCAACAGTCCTCACCTCCTCCTCCGCTACCAGTGCAGCCAAAACCAAATGCCAATGATGATGTTATTGCTTTAACACAAAAGTTTAACAAAATGAAGTCACCGACATTCTAGGGAGGACTAGAACCACTAAAAGCTGAGGCATGGATCTTAGAAATTGAAAAGCTATTTGAAGTGTTCCCATGTTCTGAGGCACAGAAAGTGTTGTTGGCTACTTTTACATTACAGGAGGAGGCAAGGCGATGGTGGATGCTTGTGCAAGAAAGTAATAATACTATGATTTGGGCTCAATTCAAGGAAGAATTCTCTGACAAATATTTTCCTCAATGTGTCTGTGACCGCAAAGTATCCAAGTTTGGGGAATTAAATAAGGTACCATGTTCGTGGCCGAGTATGAGGCAAAATTTACTGAGCTTGCACGTTATGCACAACACATGGTAGATACTGACTATAAAAAGGCCCAAAATTTTGAGGGAGGACTTAATGTGAAGATACTTAACCAGATCAATGTTCTGAAATTACTCAAGTATGTGGATATTCTTGACCGAGCTATCATGGCTGGGGCAAATATTGCAGCTTTAAAGCAGGCACAGACGCCGGTGACTGAATGGCGGGGTAAGAGACAATGTTTTAATTTTAAAAAGGGCCGGAACAACTCACAGAATAAAAAGCAGAATATAGGGTCAATGAGTAGTTCCAGCCAAGGGAACAATTCTATACCACCGTGTCCAGAGTGTAGCAAAAGACATAAAGGGGTTTGTTATAAAATCTCCGAGGTATGTTATAAGTGCGGAAAGGTGGGCCACATAGTTAGAGACTGTCCACTCGCATCTCAAAACCTTACTAAACCCACAACAAGTGTAGCAGCTTTAGTGTTTTCACCAAAACCAATTAATGCTAAAGCTACTTCTAGGAAAGAAACATTGAGGCAAGGCCGGGTTTTTGTGCTAGTGCCAGGAGATGTACAGAATACTGAGACAGTTATGTGAGGTATACTTCCAATTTGTGCACAAAATGCTTATATTTTGATTGATTCGGGGTCTACACATTTGTTTGTCTCGCATGCTTTTTCACGAAAATTATCTAGACCATTGGAACCCATGAATTATTTGTTAGTCGTGTCATCACCTATTGGAGGTTTCTATGACTTGTTCATATATGTATCTTGCATTTGAGATTGTTGTTGGAGAAGTGATTTTATATGTTGACTTGTTGCCTCCAAATATTGATCACTTTGATGTAATTTTGGGAATGGACTAGTTAACAAATTATCATGCCTTCATTGATTGTGTAACAAAACAAGTTGTTTTTCGTCCACTTGGGTTGCGTGAATTTATCTTTAATGGAATTGGTGTCGTCTCTCCCCCATATTTGATTTCATTTATGAAAGCATGCAAATTGATTAAAAAGGGGTGCTAAGGGTATTTATGTTATATATTGACTGTGCCTGCTGATGATAAAACTAGTGTTAATAGCATTCTTATAGTCAGAGAATTCCCAGATGTGTTTCCAGATGATTTGCCAGGGGATTTGATTGACAGGGAGATTGAGTTCACTATTGAGGTGATAACGGGTACACAGCTTCCAAAGCCTCGTACAGAATGCCACCTACTGAATTGAAAGAGTTAAAAATCCGATTGCAAGAGTTGTTGGACAAGAAATTTATCAAGCCTAGTACATCATGGTGGGGCGCTCCAGTCTTATTTGTGAAAAAAAAGGATGGTTCGTTGAGGTTTTGCATAGATTACCATGAGTTGAACAAGGTGATAGTGAAGAACAAGTATCTATCGCCTCACATTGATGATTTATTCGACCAATTAAAAGGTGCTTAAGTCTTTTCCAAAATTGATCTTAGATCGGGATACCACCAATTAAAAGTCAAAGCCGAAGATGTAGAAAAGACTACCTTCTGAACAAGGTATGGACATTACGAATTTCTTGTTATGCCTTTCGGAGTTATTCATGCGCATGTTGCATTTATGGATCTCATGAACAGAATTTTCAAGCCATTCCTCGATGACTTTGTGGTTGTTTTTATAGATGGCAGTTTGATTTATTCCAAAAGTAAAGAGGAACATGAACATCATTTAAGAATTGCCTTGCAAACCTTGAGAGAGAAGAAATTACATGCAAAACTGACAAAGTGTGAATTTTGGCTTTATAGCGTTATGTTTTTGGGGCATGTAATCAATAAAGATGGCATTGCAGTGGGCCCATAGAAGATTGAGGCAGTTGTTAATTGTCCTAGACCTACCAATGTTACTGAAGTCCAGCGTTTCTTGGGTTTGGTCGGATACTACCGAAGATTTGTGAAAGACTTTTCCAAAATTACTTTGCCTTTGACTCAATTGACACAGAAAGGAGTACCGTTTGACTGGACCGATCAGAAAGAATCAACCTTTCAAGAATTGAAGACTCGACTTGTGACTACACCGATTGTCACCTTACCCTCAAGTACGGATGGATATACTATTTTTAGTGATGCTTCTTATATGGGTTTCGGGTGTGCATTGATGCAGAATGATAAAGTGATAGCATATGCTTCCCGACAATTGAGGCCACATGAAAAGAATTATTCGACTCATGATTTGGAGCTTGCCGCAGTGGTATTTGCATTGAAGATTTGGCGCCGCTACTTGTATGGGGCAACATGTGAAGTTTATACAGACCACAAGAGCTTAAAATATTTCTTGACCTAGAAAGAGTTGAATATGAGACAAGAAGATGGTTGGAATTAATAAAAGATTATGATTTGCAAATCTTATACCATCCAGGGAAATCTGGTAGTTCTTCTATTCCCATTCATCAAGACACTCATCGAAAGCAGATGCAATCTCTTTGTTTTCCTGGATGGGTTTAGAAAGAGCATCAGTGATAATACGCCAAAGCCTCTTCCCTTTGATGAATCCCGAGAGAGCTGGGGCCTAGAGAACATAGTTAGACCCATCAAGTGTAACAGAGACAGAATGGATGTTGTCAGAACGATCCATGATGCTCAAACAGGGCAAAAACAAAGAAAAAGGTGCTTTGTAGAGGCTAATTTTGACAAAACAGAACACACCAACAGATTCAGGAGGCCAAAAACAATGGGAATATGGCTAAACGGACCAAAAATACGACCAGAAAGGCAGTGAATCAACTAGTCAAAGTGAGTTGACCAATCTGGTCAACCAGGACTGATGTCACAGCAGCAGCAATGATGTCAGCAGGCGCGGCTTACGTTAGCGGAGAGGCGCGCAACGCATGATAGCAGGGGAGCAGCAGCAGTGCAAGGAAGCAACCAAGGCTGACGTTAGCTGACGTCAGAAACACGTGGCTCACGTTAGCAGATGAGGCCGTGGCACACAATAGCACAGGACAAGTGCATAAGACGCATAGGGTGCATAGTATAACGGGACAGCGCGTGGCCAATCTTGTGGCGGCGCGTGGAGGGTCGGATGACAATGAATCTGGTGGCATTGGCTTCGTCTTGAAAAGACGAAGAAGCTGGTGTAGTGAGATCTCTGAAATAGAAAAAAAACTAGATACGCAGAAACCAACGTGAGAAGGAAGCAAATCTGCCAGACAAAAAAAAACATGATGCAGAGGAAGACGAGGCTACGAAAAAACCCTAGGCTCTGATACCATGTTATGAGAGTAAAAAGAGAAGAGAAAAGGGAACTCTTGTATTCAATATGTGAATGAATAGGTACACACTCCTTTATATAGGAGAGAAGATAAGTATATACAGAGAATATATTATAACAGATATATACAAATAATATTCTAATATATCTTAATATACTATATTAACAGAAAGAACCATTAATTAATGGTTTGTACTTCCTTGGGTTTTTTATATTTTGTACATATCTATATAGATCGACTTTAAAAAATTGTTTGCACCTAAGAAATTTCAAACCTGAGATATTCGAAAAAGTATACTCCCAAACCTCAAGTCTTGACCATTATGCCAACCCTTGAGGGTCTTTCTTGGGCATTTAACATATGCAGGTTTGCAGGTATGCGCCTCTAATGCCCTTCAAAGCATATTGTTCTTCAAAAACAAATTCATATATTATGCAACGTCCTATAAACAAAGGTGAAAATTCTAAAAACACTCGAGAGAGTGATTTGTGATTATGATTCAATTTAAAACAATGAATAACAATCCTAATCAAACAATCAACAGTAAATCTGCACAACAATTTAACGTGAAAAAAATCACAATTGAAGCACTTTTAATTGTGATAAAAAAATCACAGGCCAAAGTCACAAAACAATCTACTAAGAAAACAAAAAAGAATTACATACGAGAACCTTCAATTACCTAGTGAATCTACGCCCAAATTCAATCAAATCTGATGTACCTCTTCCACTATCGTTTTTACCTCAGAATTGTTTAGCCTAATGTTGAATCTACAATGCCAATGTCGAATCCATGACTATGAGGCACTTTAGAATCCACCAAAGTTTCAGGCCCCAGTTTTCCCAAATTTAACGGAAAATACCTCTCTTTTGTGAATGAAATAATAAAAACAAACCCCTTGATGATGTCAATATGAAGTTCTTAAATCTATCCATCACTCTCAAATCATCAAGGAAACCAATATATAAACACCCTCCAATATAAAAAAAAAAACATTGGTAGCTTTCTTCTCTGAGAATTTAGACGAGTTAAAATCTTAAAATAACAAACAACGCATTTTATACTAAACAAAACTATGAAGACTACTTGAGAACATATTTTACCACTCGAGCGGTATGAGAAAACGCAATGCAAACATATAGGCCAACTGCTCGAGCTCAACATGTTAGAAATGGTTTGAAATTCTGGGTAAAACCAGAATTTTTTCCTATCTTTGGTCAAATATTTAGGTGGGACCCGTGCGCCAAAATTGGCGGGTCAAACTGGTAACGCGTTCTATGCCGCGTTGTGATTCACGTGGTATATTTGGTTGCTCAAAACCATTATCGAGTGAATGGGAAATTGAAGCTAAAGTGAGCTCCATGGAAATGGAGTTTTGGTGGAAATTCCTTAAGGTTGGTAAATGGTTGGTAAATGGCATGTCCCACATTGATTCGGTGGGAAGTTTTGAATGGGTTTATATAGCTTGGACTTATAACTTTGGGAGGGCCCCAAGGGGCACCCCAAGTTTGTAGAAGGGAGAGGTTATGGGCAAAATGGGCTAGACCCATTGGACCCAAAAATCACCACACACGCGCGCGCCGCCGTCTGTCCGGTCGGGCGAGCTGGCCTGGGCCTGGGTTTGGGCGCGGGTGTGTGGTGTGAGGTTGGGTTGGGCTTGTCCGGCCCAATACTAATCTTTTTGGGCCAAAAATATTTGAATTCAATTTATTTTTGATAGAATAAATTCTGTCCAAATTTAAATTTTAATTTTTGAATTCAAAATTTTATTTGCACCTCTTCAGAAATTCTTTACAGGTTCGGATCTGTCCAAAACTGAATCAGTTCTGTTCAAATTTAAATCCACCCGAACAGATTTGAAATTCAAACAGATTCGGTTATCTGTTCAAATTCAAACCCAACAAGTACAGTACCTGTTCAAACAGGTATGCTACTTGTTCAATTCAAAATTATAGGGTGCCATTACTTCTATAAATAGACCAGCCCTCATTTGATCAGATTTACTCCAATTTTCGTCCATCTTTTGCTGCAAATCATCTCTGCATTTTGCTGTATTTATTCCATTATTTTTCTATGAGAAAGAGTGTATACACTAAGTGTGTTCGTTGAACAAATAAATTGTAGTGCTGCATTTATTTGTTGTTGATCATTTCATCCTGGGAGATAGACGTCCATATTCTGAAAGCACCGTAGAGAGGATGAATCTGTCTTAAGGACACAGTGTCGAACACTGGACTTGATTAGATTATTATTCAAAGAAATTAATCAAGTAAGTTAATTCTTTTTCCTGTTTTATTATTTATTTAAATCAGATTTTAATTTTGTTTTATAACAAAATAAAATATGTTTTTATTTATTTATCTTATTTTATTTTACTGGTTTGATTTTTGTAATCAAACAAATTCTCTCATTTCGTATTTTTCTTTTATATTCTGTTTGTTGTTTAGTACCCAAACAGAATTAATTATTTTAAATACAGTGAAGATTGTCCAACAATCTTAAGACAGAACATTTTTGGTGTCTTCATTGTATTTAATTTTCTGTATTTTCAAAGTGATATTCTGGTTGGAAAATACAAATAGTATTATAAACTATTTGACAGCTAGTAGTAATATACTGGTGTCATTAACAAGTGCAGAATATTATTTGGTGTTACAGAAAATCATTGTGGTATTTTATTTTTCTGGTTTTAGTAACAAGGAAATAAAATTATTTTGTGTTATAATTTATTTTCTGATTTTAGTAACTAGAAAATTAATTTGTGATTTGTTTTTCTGATTTTTGTAATCAGATTTTATGGCTACTACAACTGAATCTGCAACTGGTAGTGGTACTCCAACTATTACACCAACTCCGGTCCCTATCCAGAACCATGTTCAAGTACCAATAAATCATGGAGAAAAACTGGAAAAATTTAACGGTACTGAGTTTAAGAGATGGCAGCAGAAGATACTGTTCTATCTGACAACTCTTAATTTGGCCTGGTTTCTCCATGAAGAGGCTCCAGCACTTAAAGAGGGTGAAAGTGATTGGCAAGTTGTTGCCGCTGTAGATGCTTGGAAACATTCAGATTTCCTGTACAGAAACTACATCCTCAATGGCCTTGACAACATGTTGTATAATGTTTACAGTCCTTTGAAGTCAGCAAAAGAATTGTGGGATTCTTTGGAAAAGAAGTACAAGACAGAGGATGCCGGCACGAAGAAATTTGTTGTCAGTAAATTTCTGGACTTCGTTATGGTAGACTCCCAAATGGTAATTTCTCAAGTTCAAAATTTTCAAATAATTTTGCATGATATTCATTCAGAAGGTATATCTCTTAGCGAGTCTTTCCAAGTCGCTGCTTTAGTGGAAAAGTTACCACCGGCTTGGAAAGATTTCAAAAATTATTTAAAATATAAACGCAAAAAGATGACCATGGATGAACTTATTGTAAGACTGAGAATTGAGGAAGATAACCGTAAGGCTGAAAAAAGGAATGGGAAAAATCCCATTGAGTCCAAGGCTAATGTGGTTGAACAAGTTCATAAACCACATAACAGAAAGAGAAAGTTTACTGGAGATGGTCCTAAACAACGCGACAACAATGGCAACAAGAAGTTTAAAGGGAAATGCTATAATTGTGGCAAGACTAGACATCGAGCTTCTGATTGCCACCGCTCTAAGAAGGATCATGGAAGTACAAGCAAGAAGACTACCAATCAGGCCAATGTAACTGAACTAGATTACATCTCTGACGGGGTGAATGACATCAACCTCTCTGCTGTGGTGTCTGAGGCTAACTTGGTTGGAAATCCCAAAGAGTGGTGGGTTGACACAGGAGCAACTCGTCACATATGTGCGGACAAGAAGATGTTCACTACCTACATTGAGGCTGCAAATGGTAAACAACTTTTCATGGAAAATTCTTCTACTTCTACTGTGGCTGGACAAGGAAAAGTGATCTTGAAGATGACATCAGGGAAAGAACTGACCCTCAACAACGTACTGCATGTACCTGACATCCGAAAGAATTTAGTTTCTGGTTTTTTGTGAAGTAAAAATGGTTTTAGGCTTGTCTTTGAGTCTGATAAATTTGTATTAACAAAGAGTGGCATGTATGTTGGTAAGGGATACATGAGTGATGGTCTCTTCAAACTAAATGTAATGATAGTTGTACCAAAAGTTGCTAGTAATAAGAATAACACATCTATTGCTTATATTCTTGAGTCGAATTTATGGCATGGCAGATTAGGACATGTAAATTATGATGCTTTGCGTAGATTAATTGGTTTGGATTATATACCAAAGTTTGAAATTAATCTTAATCATAAATGTGAAGTTTGTGTAGAAGCGAAACTAACTAAGGCTCCATTTAAATCGGTTGAAAGGAAAACCGAACCTTTAGAATTAATTCATACTGATGTATGTGATCTAAAATTTGTTCAAACTAGAGGGGGCAAAAAGTATTTCATAACATTTATCGATGATTGCACAAGATATTGTTATGTTTATTTACTTAGAAGTAAAGATGAAGCCTTAGAAATGTTTAAACTCTACAAAACAGAAGTTGAAAATCAACTTGGTAAAACCATTAAAATGGTTAGAAGTGATAGGGGTGGTGAATATGATGCACAATTAAATGAATTTTGTGCACAACATGGCATTATTCACCAAACTATAGCACCCTATTCTTCTCGGCAAAATGGAATTGCTGAAAGAAAGAATAGAACCCTAAAAGAAATGATGAATGCCATGTTACTAAGTTCAGGCTTACCACATAACTTGTAGGGGGAAGCAATATTGTTTGCTAATTATGTTCTTAACAGAATACCCCATAAGAAAACCAACAGCACTCCTTATGAATTGTGGAAAGGTCGACTGCCTTCCTACAAATACTTAAAAGTGTGGGGGTGTTTGCCAAAAGTTGAAGTTACTGTTCCTAAAAAGACTAAGATTGGACCAAAAACAGTAAATTGTGTGTTTATTGGTTATGCTCAGAATAGTAGTGCATATCGGTTTCTGACTTATAAATCAGAAATACCTGATATAAATGTGAACACTATTATAGAGTCAAGGAATGCTGTGTTTTTTGAACATGTCTTTCCTTACAAGAAAGGACAGGAATTAAGTTCACAGAAAAGAACTTATGATTGTACACAAAGTCAAGAGGCTAATGACAATCAAACACAAGAGACTAGTAATGGTTTCGACCAACATGATTTAACTGATGATGAACCAAGACGAAGTAAGAGAGCGAGAACATCAAAATCCTTTGGTCCAGATTTTCTGACATACCTGTTAGAAAGTGAACCTCAAAGCTTTAAGGAAATAATGACAGGTCCTGAAGCACCTTTGTGGAAAGAGGCTATTAATAATGAAATTGAGTCCATTATGCAAAATCATATTTGGGAATTGGTGGATCTTCCACCAGGTTCTAAACCTCTTGGATATAAATGGATATTCAAGAGAAAAATGAAGGCAGATGGTTCAATAGACAAGCATAAAGCAAGACTTGTAGTAAAAGGTTACAGACAAAAGGAAGGTCCGGACTATTTTGACTCATATTCCCCTGTAACTAGAATAACATCCATTCGCATGCTTATTGCTATAGCAACGTTGTTTAATTTAGAGATACATTAAATGGATGTTAAGACAGCTTTCTTAAACGGTACTAAATGAAGAGATCTATATGGATCAACCCGAAGGGTTTGTAGTGTCGGGGCAAGAAAAGAAAGTTTGTCGGCTTGTAAAGTCTCTTTATGGATTAAAACAAGCAGCTAAGCAATGGCATGAAAAATTTGATCATGCAATGCTTACTAATGGGTTTAAGATAAACGAATGTGACAAATGCGTCTATGTTAAAAACACTGACCAAGGATATGTCATAGTTTGTCTTTATGTGATGACATGCTTATCATTGGAAGCAGTCAAAACATGATCAAATCAACTAAGCAAATACTTAATAAAAGATTTGATATGAAAGATATGGGGGTCGCAGATGTTATATTAGGAATGAAAATTACTAAAATATCTGACGGATATGCGTTATCTCAATCTCATTATATTGAGAAAATTCTTGATAAATTTATCAAGGATGATTTGAATGTAGCTAGAACACCTGTAGACATCAGTCTTTATTTATCGAAAAATAAAGGTGATGCTGTGTCTCAGTTAAAATACTCCCAAATCAAAGGAAGTCTAATGTACCTAATGAATTGTACTCGTCCTGATATAACTTATGCTATCAGTAAATTTAGTAGGTGCACTAGTAACCCCGGAGAAGACCATTGGAAGGCGATCATTCGGGTTCTTAGATATCTAAGATTCACCCGTGATCATGGTTTGAACTTTACTCGATATCCAACAGTACTTGAAGGTTATTGTGATGCAAATTGGATATCGAATACTAAAGATTCAAAATCCACTAGTGGATATGTCTTTACTCTGGGAGGCCCTGCTGTTTCTTGAAAATCTACGAAACAAACATGCATTGCACAATCCACAATAGAATCCGAGTTCATTGCTTTAGACAAAGTAGGAGAAGAAGCAGAATGGCTTCGTCACTTCTTAGAAGACATTCCAATATGGCCAAAATTTGTGCCAGCTATTTGCATTCATTGTGATAGTCAATCTGCAATAGGCAGGGCACATAATCATATCTATAACGGTAAGTCACGACATATTCGTCGTCGATATAATACCGTAAGGCAATTGTTGTCAAATGGAATAATCTCAATAGTTTATATAAAATCTAAAGAGAATATTGTGAATCCGTTAACAAAAGGTTTAACAAAAGAGCTAGTGTATAGTTCATCGAAGGGGATGGGATTAAAGCCTATTACATAAGAGTCGTCATAATGGTAACCCTACTTATATGACTGGAGATCCCAAGAACTAAGTTCAAAGGGACAACTAAGTTATGTGTGACTCGCCAGAAATCACCAAGGGATTAAAATTCCCTACCCATTCCTATGGTGAGAGTGATATCTGCAACATATGTTGTATGCAGGGGTATAAAGATAAGCTTTGCTTTTAATAATTACTTATATCTTGATTGAGGCATAAAATCAAGACGAGTATAAGGAGATACTCACAATAAGAATCACCTATATGAGTGTCGAACTGGGGCCGGTTCTATGAGAATGAAAAAGGCTAAATTCTCTAGAAACACTCATAAAAACCAGGAGCGTTCAAGGCCAAAATCAACACAACAGTGAGAACCACGATGTGTTGGAAGATATTTTGTTTGAAATCTATTGTCTTGGCTTACACAAACGGCTGAACAATTCAAGGCATCGCGTCCATTGGTTAGCCAGTAAGTCCGATAGGTTTCTCACTAGGGAAGGTTCAAGGCCGAAAGCTACCTATCTGTCACGACCCAAACCCGGCCCTATGGGTTTAGCACCGTAACTGGCCAGTAATCCGAGATTACCGAAGGCCTGCTGAACAATAATACAGTTAAACAGAGTACAGGGCCTGGCGGAAGCCAATACAGTAAATAACTAGTGTCCATTGAGCTGTGAAAATCTGTATGCCAAAAACATTTTTCATGCATTCATACAGTTCAAAACAGTACAGTCTATATACTATCTGTACGATCATATACAAACATTCAGGACGAGGACCTAATCCTTCGATAGCAGTACAGTAAACATTCAGTCTATACAATCCGTTCGGTCATTACAAAACAGTGAGACAGTACAAAAAGGGGAAATACTAAAACACCCCTAAGCCTTAGCATAACAGGCTCGGAACCTCGCAGTGAGGCACATTGGCTGGCTTGACAAAACTGGAACTCTACCCCAACGCCTCTAGCTTTGATCCGGTGCCTGTACACCTACATATATATATCAGTGAGCTAAAGCCCAGTGATTAACATAATGTAAAAGAGGTTAAGAATGTAATGTCCTTACAGTAATGAAAACAGTTCATTAAACAGTATTTCAGTCTTCCAGTCAAACAGTTATACAGTCTTATATGTACATCCATGAGCATAACAGTAAACAGTAGGTCTTAAAGACCGAACAGTAATGATGGCCAGTTATTCAGTAAACAGTATGGTTCCACAAGGGAACCGACAGAGATCTCTGTAACAGTACGGTCAGTAACAGTAGGTGCTAAGGATGCCACAGTACAGTTCAGAAATAAAGGACATACATTCATTCAGTAAATAATTACATTTCAGTAAACAGTTCAGTTGCAGTTCCATTCAGTAGACAGTTCAGAAGATAATTAGATAACCATTTTTGAACATATCTTTATACAATTGTTACTCACAGTGTTCTGGGCTATCAGTAGCTAGCGCGTCTCCTCGGAATGCCAACCCTATACAGTCAACAGATTGAACACACTCTAAGTTTAACAGTTGGAAGTAATAATTAACTAACTCCCTACTAGGCCTCGGTGTGTTCTACATCTATATCCTCAATAAGATGTCTTAAACTAGGCCTAAGAATGCCTAGGATGGAATGAGGATGCGAAAATACACTTAGAAAACAAATCCAGAATTTCAGTGAAGCAAGGCCTCCGCTCGAGCGCAGGTTTCCCCGCTCGAGCGGAAAAGCAATCAAAGGTCCCCGCTCGAGCGTCAACTTCCCCGCTCGAGCGTGTCAGACAACTCTCCGCTCGAGCGTACATTCCTCCGCTCGAGCGGACTGATGAACAGTGCAAGATGCTGGATGCTCGATTTCTCCGCTCGAGCGGACTGCAACACAGGTCAAAAATACTGAGAGCTTGATTTCCCCGCTCGAGCGGCACTTCTCCCACTCGAGCGGAAGGCAAAAATCTGGAAAACCCAGATTCGAACACCAAGTTCCAAACCAAGTTTTCAAGCACCAAAATTGATCCTCTTGGGCCCATTTTCTGGAAAACTCTTTAAAACGCATAATGTTACTTGATTCCAAGTTCAATTTGTAAAATCAAGGCCTAAGGGAAGTTTAATCAAGCTCATTTCCAAACCACTTTTCAAGAACATGCATGAACAACATTCAAACATGACATGCATGACTTTAAATCCATTTAAAGCTTCAAAGCTTGCTCAAATGAGCTCATTCCTTTCAAAACAAGATGAAAACACGGACTTATACATGAATATGAGCTTGCATGTTAACAATATGCCAAGAAATCAATTCAAAATGCATCAATACTAGCATGCATGCATGAAATGGGCTTCAATTCCACAAATTAAACTAATTCATGCCTTTAATCTCTAACCTTCCATGAACCATGCTACATATGACTTGAATGCATGAATAAGAAGGTACAATCCCTACCTCAAGTCTTGAATTAAAGAGAAGGAGGCTCAATGTGCGAACTACACTTCAATTCTTCAAGTTGTTTAAGCTAAACTCTCAAGAACACTCAAACCTCTCCCTTTCTCTCTCTCTAATTTCGGTTTAGACAGGAAATGGCTGAGAAAAGCTTTGGTCAACCTGTAATAAGGCCTAATACATTATTCTAAGTGGCCCACTAAGAGTGGCAATAAGGTAATTAAGTCAACTTTGCATTTTATCAATATTTTATCTAGTTTAATCATACCTAATCACTTTTTAGATGAATATACCCTTAAATCACAAATATTCTACTGATCCCAAAACTCTAAACGGTTCCTAATTCGGCCGCCGATAAGGCCTTCAATTAGCAATTTAAACATATGAATTCAAACAGATAATCAATCAATTAAACAGATGTAATATGCAATTCGATAGATAAACTTATTCAATTTCAGTTTCGATTTCAATCAGTCCATTCAGTACTTCAGTTAATCCAATTATCAGTCATTATCAGTTCAGTTTAGCAGTAACCAGTAGCTAATTCAGTAGTTTATCGGTAATCAGTAAGAGGGTTGTTACAGTCTCCCCTCCTTATAAGGAGTTTAGTCCTCTAAACTCGAGTTACCTTCATTCTGGAAGAAAACAGGATTCAGCGGGAACAAATCAGGATATCGCCTAGCCATGTCATCTTCCCTTTCCCAAGTGGCATACACACCACCATGGTTCTGCCAGTCAACTTTCACTAGCGGGATCTCTTTGTTTCTCAGTTTCTTGATCCGTCGGTTTACAATCTGTATAGGCTGTTCCTCGTAAGTGTAGTCATCGCTCAACACTACCCGAGTAGGCTCAATCACATGAAAAGGATCCCGGAGATAATCTCAACATCGAATGTGGAAGACGTTATGCATATGCTCTCCATTTCAGGAGGAAGCGCAACTTGATACGCCACCAGATTGATTTTCTCAATCACCTCATACGGCCCGACATATCTCGGCGCTAACTTGCCTTTGACTCCAAAACGAGTCTGGCCTTTTATTGGTGTCACTTTCACAAACACGTGATCACCCACTTCATACTCTCTGTCCCGTCTTCTGACGTTCGCATAACTTTTCTATCTACTCTGTGCGGTTTTCAGTCTCTGCTGTATCAGTTTGATCTTTCAGTCGTCTCATATACAATCTCGGGCCCAAGCAAAGGCCCATCTCCAACTTCTGCCCAGCAAATTGGAGATCTACACTTCCTGCCGTACAATGCCTCGAAAGGCGCCATACCAATACTCGAATGGTAGCTGTTGTTGTAGGCGAATTCGGCCAACGGCAAATGACTTTCCCAGTTCCCTTGGAAATCAAGGACACACATTCTCAGTAGGTCCTCTAAAGTTTGGATGGTCCTTTCTGACTGTCCATCCGTCTGAGGATGATAGGCACTACTCAGTCCTCAATTCAGTTCCCAATGCAGTCTGTAGGCTTTGCCAGAACCTCGATGTAAACTTCGAATCCCTGTCAGAAACAATAGACACAGGCACTCCATGCAGTCTAACAATTTCATCAATATAGATAACAGCCAATTTATCTGCATTATAGATTGTCTTGACAGGTAGGAAGTGTGCAGATTTAGTCAGTCTATCAACAATAACCCAAATAGAATCCATACCTTTCCTGGAGCGAGGTAACCCAACGATGAAATCCATCGTGATATGCTCCCATTTCCACTCTGGTATGGGTAAGGGTTGCAGTAATCCGGCAGGTCGTTGATGTTCAGCTTTGACCTGTTGGCAATGAAGACACTTGGACACAAAATCGGCAATTTCTTTCTTCATTCTCGGCCACCAGAAATTCTGTTTCAGATCTTGGTACATTTTTGTATTCCCCGGGTGGATCGAAAACTTCGAACTGTGGCCTTCTTGGAGAACTCTTCTTTTCAATTCAGTGTCATTTGGTACACACAGTCTATCTTGAAATTTCAGTACATTGTTGTCAAATTTGAACCCCGGTCTCGGTTTGGAATCTTTTTCTTCAATAACCTTTTTCAAGAAATCATCCAGTTGTTGTTTTTCCTTAATCTCTTCAATCAATGCTGGTTGAGCAGAAATAACAGCTAAGGTTCCACCTTGTTCCTTCAAAACAATTTCAATCTCAGACTTTTCAAGGTCACAAAGCAACTCCTTCTGTCCAGTCAGCAAACAGGCTAGGTTCCCAATCGATTTCGGCTCAAGCATCGGCAACGGTATGGCTTTTCCCGGGTGATACAGAATCTGTAGGTCATAATCTTTGATCTATTCCAGCCATCTCCGCTGTCTCATGTTCAGTTCTTTCTGTGTGAAGAAGTATTTCAAACTCTTGTGGTCGGTATATACTTCACATGTTGCCCCATACAAATAGTGACGCCAAATTTTCAATGCAAAAACCACTGCAGCAAGTTCCAGATCATGGGTTGGGTAATTCTTTTCATGCAGTCTCAACTGTCGGGAAGCATAAGCAATAACTCTCCCATTTTGCATTAAAACACACCCCAAACCCTTATGAGAAGCATCACTAAAAACAGTGTAACCATCCGTACCTGAAGGTAGAGTAAGGACCGGTGCAGTTACAAGTCGAGTTTTCAACTCTTGGAATGCTGATTCCCTTTGGTCAGTCCAGTCAAATGATGTCCCCTTCTGAGTTAACTGAGTCAATGGTAGGGAAATTTTGGAGAAGTCTTTAACAAATCTTCTGTAATACCCAGCCAATCCCAAAAAGCTTCGGACTTCGGTTACATTCGTTGGTCTAGGCCAGTTCACTACAGCTTCAATTTTCTGCGGATCAACAGAAATTCCATCTTTGCTAATAACATGCCCCAAAACATCACATGATCAAGCCAAAATTCACATTTAGACAATTTAGCATACAGTTTCTGTTCTCTTAAGGTCTGCAGGGCAAGTCTTAGATGGTGTTCATGTTCTTCAATAGTCTTAGAATAAATCAGTATGTCATCGATA
>JAPPVO010007146.1:0-21051 GCA_030407325.1 Camellia japonica
TATAACTTCCCATACTTGCATTACATAATAATAATAGTTCCTCATGCGATATTACATTGATTCGACAATAAGTAAATAACCAAATAAGCACCCCCAAGGGTTTACAATCTTCCAAGCCTTAAGCCCGGTACACAAAATGGTTATTCAAACCCACACATACATAGCCTTGGCTTACAAATAGGATCACAGCAAATGAGAACTTTAGTACTCTCAACACACACATTTCCACGCCCTCAATTAGGCGGATTCACCACGTCTTTTCTTGCACAAAAATCCAGTAGGGTGAACATAAAGCCAAGTAGGAAATCCTTAACAAAGTATATACATTTTATACAAGTCTCAAGAGATGAATGCACATGCCATGCCTTTTTGAAAATAAAACACATCTTCATCTTTTGAAAACCATCATGCTCAATGATGTTATCCTATGTCAGTGTCTGCAAGTAGACTATACGAGTACTACCAATTGTCATTTTTATCGGTATTAACCGGAAGGCTCAACATCTATCCACGTGACTTTCTAGTCTTTCACCAAGGATACTCAGGTCAACTTAAACAATTTCATCTACACCACCTATCAAGACTTACCACCGTATTTACCCCAAAACCATTTCATGAAAACCCATTTCCCAACATTCTTTTCTCAATGCAAATTTCCAAAGCTTAACATAGTCCAATGAATTGAAATGCCAATGTGCGCTTAATAATGCAATGCAACATTACTTCAATATTCAATTATTTCACACAATATACTATTGTGATCAAAATTCCCAATCCTCTTTTCAACACAATTCCACAAGATAAATATATATATATATATATATATACTTTTATATCCAATTCATTCAAGAGAATAACATAATTCCCACATTTCGAGTAATCTCAACAATTTAGTCACTTCAAGACTAAATCAACATTTTGACAACAATTTCCAAAATAAACAATATTTCTCATTTTTTTTTCATAAAATTCGTCATTTATATATATATAAATAAACAATTTTCAAAACATCCATTTATTTTGGTACACAAAATAAATATGACAACATCTTCCAAGAATTTTCAACATCTTTCAAAGAAAAGACCCAATTTCTAGGTTTCTCACCAAAACCATTCATCTCCAAGATATTTAGAAGAATCTCCCCAAAATCATCTTTCTTCAATCAATATGGTTCAAAACCTTCAATTTCTATTTTAAAAGGAAAAGAAATTAAACCCTCTTTTAAAATCACACATCTTCTTGAAATCAACAATCAATTTCTCAAAGCTAATCAAAGGATGATTTCGAAAATCATCTAGATCTTGCAAAAACATATATATAACTCTAAGAAAATTCCTACCTCAAGTTTTGAAGAAGAAATTAGATAAAACCCCCAAAATCAACGATGTCGAAACTCGATCTTCACCGCACACAACGAAACCCTCGAGATGATAACCAACTTTGGTGAAGAACTTAGGTCTAAATCCCAACGGATTCGGAGAAATCAAAGAGAGAAGATGACTTCTAGAGAGAGAAGCTCCCGATCTGGAATTCTAGAGAGTTTTAGAGAGAGAGAGGACTGAAAAAATGATATGAAATATCAGATTCACGAACTGATATAACATGGTCCGCTCGAGCGTGGAATGCCCCGCTCGAGCGTCAAATACACTAACCCAGTACTTCTGCAGATAGGTCAAACTTCTGAAACCAAACATTCTCCGCTCGAGCACATAAATGGCCACTCTAGCAGACAAGCAACTTTGAATGCATTTTGCAATTTTGTTTTTGGGGTGCTGCCTCTCAACCCCGCCAGGGTGCTGCCCTAGGACCCGCTAAGGGGCGCTGCCCCTTGAACCCCCGCGAGCTGATCGGGCAGCTCGACCCCCGACCGGCCCAGTCAAAGTGGCAAAACATGAAAGAAGGATCGAAACCGGGATTGCTACAACTTTCCCCCCTTAAAGAATTTCGTCCTCGAAATTTCAAATCAAACTACCTAAACAAAGGGGTTTCTAGCGATCAAAGCCACACTATTTCATTTTCAAATCACAATACCAACTCTCAACCAAATTCCACCATGGTTATCTCATTAACAACAACCTCCCAAATATGCATAAACATGAAATTTCTCAAAAAGTAATGGCAACTCTAAACAACCTTATGCTTAAAACAACAACTCACATATCAACATGTGGTTAACAACTTTAAATATGTTTTCCCTTAACGCTAGGGAATATTACAAAGAAAAGCAACTTAAGCATTTTCAAATAAATCCGAATATTTGGAGCGGACTTCCACATCCCGTTCCTACGTCGCTTCTTCAACCCCATGGTGTGTCCACGACACCTTTACCAATGATATAGTTTTGCCCTGTAGCACTTGCTCCCGGGTATCTAATATTGAATCGGTCATTCTTCATAAGAGGCATCCTCATCTATCTCCAAGTCAACCCAATCAAGAACATGAGAAGGGTCGGGTTCATACTTCCTAAGCATAGATACGTGAAATGCGTTGTGAACTCCCGAAAGTTGTGGCGGTAAAGCTAACCGGTATGCCACTTCCCCAATTTGCTCTAAGATCTTAAAAGGCCCAATGAACCTTGGAGATAATTTACCACTCTTTTTAAATCTCATCAAACCCTGCCTTTGTGAAATTTTTAGAAACACATGGTCACCATCTTCAAAAGATAAAGGTCGTCTCCTCTTATCGGCATAACTCTTTTGTCGGCTTTGGGCCGTAGCTAACCTCTTTCGAATGAGAACGACTTTCTCGGTTGTCTCTCTAACAATTTCTGGACCCAGTAACAGTGCATCACCCACTTTGGCCCAACAAACCGGTGATCTACAAGGTTGGCCATATAAGGCCTCAAATGGTGCCATCCCAATACTAGCTTGGTAACTATTGTTGTAAGTAAACTCAATCAATGGTAAGTGCCTTTCCCAAGGCCCCTTAAAATCAATGACACAAGCTCTAAGCATGTCCTCCAAAATCTGAATGGTACGTTCCGACTGTCCATCGGTTTGAGGATGATAAACGGTGCTAAAAGTCAACTTAGTTCCCAACGCTTCTTGAAGGCTTTTCCATAACCGGGCAGTAAAACGAGGATCCTTATCTGACATAATAGTCATAGGGACTCCATGAAATTGAACTATCTCTCTAATGTACAACTCTGCCAAGCGTTCAACTGAGTCGCTGGTGCACATCGGAATGAAATGGGTAGACTTAGTGAACCTATCAACAATCACCCAAATGGCGTCATTGTCTCGTTGTGTTCTAGGAAGCCCAACTACAAAATCCATGGTAACACGCTCCCATTTCCACTCGGCTATTGGTAAGGGTTGTAACAAACCCGCTGGCCTTTGGTGTTCGGCCTTCACTTGTTGACAAGGCACTTCGATACAAATAAAGCGATATCCCGTTTCATACCCCCCCACCAAAATTGATGACTAAGATCATGATACATTTTAGTGCCTCATGGGTGTACCGCAAGGTGTGAGTGATGGAACTCCCGAAGTACTTCCTTGTAGACACTCCATTTTTGACTGTCCTCAAGACTTGGACGTTCTTGCAGGGAACATCCAGCAACAAGTTAGATTGCTCGTCGAGTACTAGACTTTCGTGACGGAATGCTCTAGGTTTGATCTTTCCAAACCCTATTTCCATTCTGTCTCATATTTGGACCATGTGTTGGTCTTTGCATGGTCGTGTTCTAGGTGGCCTACCGGCCATGGGATTTGCCCTGCCGACCATTAATGAGGCACTGCCGGCCACCACTGATGGCCGGCCAATCACTATTGCTTTAGTAGATATTTTGAAGATATTTTTGACAGCTGTTTGCACAGGTAAGCTCATCTGCACCCACGTGGATGGCTGGATCTCTTCAAGGCTCCTTTGTATCTTCTATATATAGAAGCTATCTATATGCATGCAAATGGTTAGAAAATTTTGGTTGAGATATTTCTTCCCCCCTCTCTCTCTAGAATACTCTCTCTCTATATTTTGTGCTTGAAAGTGTATTTTCTTCACATATTTGCACTAAAACACCTAGCCAAACACCTTCACCTTAGTGTTGAGGATCTTGGAGGCCTTGTTTAAGCTCCTTGGAGTGGTTTTGGCTTAGAAGATTGGTTGTTTACCTGCTGTTTGAGTGCTGTGCTTCAAGGGTAAGAATCTCACCCTTTTAAACTTTGTTTTTGTACATTGGTTTGGCCAACCTTACATGCTGTTTTTGGCCTAGTTGTCAATGACAAAAACCTCTATTTTTGAGTGTTGAAAATAGTTGTTTGAGGCCCTCTTGGGGTTTGGGGTGTTCCTCACTCTTTTGGGTCTTATTGGCCAAGTTTTGTGCCATCTTTTAGAGCCTTTAAAGCAATCTCTTTTTGGCCTTTTAGCCACTAAAATCCAGGGGATTTTTAGTGGCAAAAACTTGGTTTTGAGGACCAAAATAGGAGGGGGTGATCCCCTCTCCTTGTTTCTCCTTTGCATGTGTTGATGACTTGGTAGATGAGCATGTTTTTCTACAACCTCTTGACTTGATCTAAGCATGTTTTTGTGACTTTTTAAACATGTTTTGGCTCTGTTTTTGGTGTTTGGGTCACCTCTTGCTTGCTTTTGGTACTTGTAGTGCAATCATGCTTGTTGGCTTAACATGCTTCATGCTTTAGCCTATCATCCTAGCTTGTATTAACTCTACTGCAGCATGTTTTGGCTATTATTTCAGCATGCTTTAGCTTTGTTTTGAGTGGTCTTGGCAATGTGAGACTTGTTGTGCATGGTTGTAGTGTAAAGGCCCTTGACTAGCTTTGAGTTTTAAGGTCATTAGAATGTTGTGCTTGTGTTGATTGCATGTTTTGGCATCATTTAGCATGTGATTTCAGAGCATATTTCTCCATCACACACTCACATATATCACTCCTTTATGATGTTTGAGAGTTGTGCCTTATGCCTTGTTTGTGAGCCAATGCATAAACATGATTTTCTTGCCTTTCATGCTACCATCTCAGCATATTTTGGCCACTGTTTTGGCATGTTTGAGGTCTGTCCATGATTGGTTTGGCGATTTGAGCATTGTATTGCATGGTCCTGGTGTTGTGCTCTTCACTAGCTTTAGTGCTTAAGTATCGTAACATGTTGTGCATGAGTTGTTTGCATGTTAGAGTCGTGTTTTTCATGCCATTTCAGTATTGAAATTCTGCCATCTCCCTCACTTCTTCATCTTTTGATTTGTTTTGAGGCTTAGTTGGTCTTGAGGTTGTACTTAAGTCATGGGATTGAGGCTTATGCTTAAATGGCTTTAACCTTCTTTTAAAGGTTTCTCCTAGTCAAAGGCATGGTCTCTCCCATGTCTTAAGTCATCTTTTGATTGACCTTCCTCTCATTAGGGGACTTTCACAATTGGACAAATCAATTAATGAATGGCTTGGTAATGTAAAATGTGTAAACAATTGAGCCAAGTAAAACATGCCAAGATAAGCATGTTATGGGTGCATTGCATTGTGTTCAATCGGACGTTATATTGAACACAAGGTGAATTGGCCCATTTCATACTCAAAGTGATGAAAATGAGCCAATTCCCTTTTGTCTCCATTGCCTTTGATCTTCCATGATAAGGTAGTGGTCTTAGAGTCTTGGTTGTCTTGCATTTATTGAAATGCGTGCAAGTTGGATCTTTGGCCATCATGCATTGCATGCTTGATTGATGGTTTTGGATCCAATAGTGCCTCTCCCTTGATGTTTTGAAATGATAAGGAGTGTCATAGTACATACATGCCCTAGGGAGACCCTCAATTTCCTCTGTTTTGTGCTCTGTTGCAGTTTGGTGTCACAGCACACTAGTGGCCGGCAGTGCTACGCTGATGGCCAGCACCCTTGCATTGTTGGCCGACAGAGACCCACTCTTGGCCGGCAGATCCGGCAGCAACTCCTCATGGCCGACAGGCCACTGGTGCACTCCCCAGCATTGGTTTGGTAAGTTTCAGTAGCAAGTCCTTGAAGACACCCTGCAAACAGAGCCTCTAAAGAGCAATTGGAGAGCTTTTCGGGACGAAAACCGATGTATGCATGTTCAACTTCTTAGAGTAGAACTGAGGCAATACAAGTTCAGGGCTTTACTTGTTAGTTAGCTTGGTTTTGTAACTTAATTAATTTGTTAATTAGTTAAAGTGTTGTAATAATTAAGTAGCTTAGTTTAGCTATTTCTTTATTGGTTTGTAATAATTAGTCTAATTAGATTAATTAGATTAGTTAGATTAGCTTAGCTTAGATTAGCTTAGCTCATTTATTCAGATCCTCCTTTGCGAGGGCGTATTGTTGTAATAAGGGTGCATGTGTGTGTGCATGTCTTCCAACCCCCACTTCTTTCTTCCTTTTACTTCACTGCTTTCGATGGTTAGTTTTAGGGCATTTTTCAATTAGCATCCTTATGCTTGCATCTTTACATCTATTCATTTGTCTTGCATGCACCGGGCTCGGCGCATCATTCAAACTGGATTGTATTTCAATACACTTACTTGAATACGTATTTCAACATGTTATCAAGTGTTGCATTCATATGCTATTTTAGATAGCCGAGCCTATTTAGCTACATTTTGCATGTGTTGCATTAGGCATCTTGTATAGTTAGGATCATGCATGATTTCTAACTAGTTTTCTGTTTTGGCTCGGAGTACACTGTAAGTGTTTACATTTTAGCATCTTTGCATGACTGTGAGTGTTGTCGTGATAGCATGCTTGCCATGAGGCTATTTGCTTAAGTGATTAACTGCTTGAATGCCTATGGGTGGAGGCTCGATTGCCTGAATTAGGACAATTCATCAAATGCGAGTTTTAAGCCCACTTTGCGAAGTGGCAAATCATCATGTTTTCAAGCCCACTTGAGGGTGGCAAATCCGCGTTTTAGCCTACTTGCGAGTAGCACTTTCAAAACATTTTCGAAAACAAACATGAGTTGTTTTGTTCCAATTCTCGTGATTGAGTCTATACTTGTATGCTGCATGCATCACATAGCAAAGATAGCTAATAATCAGAATAAGAACACATGTGTTTATAAAAATAACATATCATGGTAGTAGAGGCAGATCCTTTGATCAGGCGAGCAGGGGTGCTCATTGCATGACCTTCCCCTCTTATACCCAAGTTCCTAAGCTGAGGCAACTTTGGTGATGACGGACACGTGGCCTTCGGCACGAGTCAGGGTTTCCTAAATTTCCAAAAAAAGAACAATTAGGTGGCGACTCTGTAATTTGGCAAAGCAGTCCATGTTTGGCGCTTTTTTATTCAAAATTGATTTTCCAAAACCAATTGCCAAATTTGGACTCTTTGGTGTTTATCAGTCTCACATTGCACTTTGTGAGATTAGATTCAAAACAGTGATAGGAGTCCGAACTGTAGTAAGACCAAATTCACGCCTTCTCCGAAAGGGGGGCGCGCGGAGGAAGTCGGGTGCTACAATTTCTGGCGACTCTGCTGGGGATTTAGAGAACTTGACTCGAAACTCATGATATGTTGTTTTATCTACACTTATGTGTTTCTTTGCATTATATTTGCATTGGTGCGCTTAAGTCACAGTGTTTACCGTCTATTATTCCTGAACGGTTTGCCGGAGGCTTGCTTGGAAAAACGTGCCATAAGGCAGACCGGTTACGGGCTTTGTCACGATGGAAACACAAACCTTGGTTTTGCCGAGGCATCCTTTTTGACCATTTGACCTAGTTGCATATCGGAAGCCATAGAGACTGTTCCAAACTAGGACAGGTTGCTTACCCGAATGCAGGATTGTTTGAAACCGCATGCGTGCGTAGTGAAACCCTAGTTCCTGACAAAATAAGACAGGGAAACCCTACCCCACCATAGGGGTGTTTTGGCTCTCACTTGCTTGCTACGTGCTGTTAGGGTGTGTCTCTACAGGAATGCATATATCAGTTTGCAAGTCTGGGTATCAGTCTGAGGACATCAATATTTGGGGGTATCAGATTTGAGGCAATGATTTGGGGGCAGAGATCAGTGTTTGAGAACAGTTAGTTCAGCTTATGATATCAACTGTGTGTTGTCTTTATCTAAGCCGAAATGCTGTTCGTTTTTCTGATTGTTGTTTCCTTATTTTTTTCATGAGTTTTCAATTGTCGTGAACCGTAGGCCATAACTTTTCCCTCTTGCATCAAGACACAACCAAGTCCATCCCTGGACGCATCACAATAGACAGTGTAATTCAAACCCCTTTTCGGAATTATCAAGACCGGTGCAGTGGTTAATCTAGTCTTAAGTTTTTGGAATGACTTTTCACAAGCCTCACTCCACACAAATTTGATAACCTTTCTAGTCAACCTAGTCAAAGGTGCAGCTAGTCTAGAGAAGTTCCTAACAAAACGTCGATAATACCCTGCTAACCCCAGAAACTCCGGATCTCAAAAACATTCTTGAGTTGTTCCCAATCTTGTACGGCATCTATCTTTGAGGAGTCTATTGTTACTCCCTCTCTTGACACTACGTGCCCCAAAAAATTTTCCTCGGTTAACCAAAACTCGCATTTCTCAAACTTGGCATACAAACAGTGTTTCTCAAGCAATTCAAGCACTACCCGTAAGTGAGCCTCATGTTCCTCCTCGGAGGTTGAATAAATTAAGATGTCATCCACAAAGACGACCACAAAACGGTCCAAGTATTCCCGAAAAATTTTGTTCATCAAATCCATAAAGGAAACAGGCGCATTGGTTAAACCAAAAGGCATTACAAGGAATTCATAGTGGCCATAACGCATACGAAAGGCTGTTTTCTGAATGTCCTCCTCCCGGACTCTCAACTGATGGTATCCCGACCTCAAATATATTTTTGGGAAGCAACAAGACCCTCTAAGTTGGTCAAACAAATCATCTATTCTGGGTAGAGGATACTTGTTCTTAACTTCAACTTGCGGTAATCAATACACAATCGCAATGACCCATCATTCTTCTTCGCAAAGAGAGCTGACGCTTCCCAAGGCGAAGTACTAGGGCAAATGAAGCCCTTGTCTAAAGTTCTTGGAGTTGAATCTTCAACTCATGCAATTTGGCGGGTGCAAATCTATACGGTGACATGAAAATCGGTGCCATGCCAGGCACTAATTCAATGGAGAACTTGATTTCTCGGTGAGGTGGTAAACTAGTAAGATCTTCTAGAAAGACATCCAAGTATTCACAAACTACCCTTGGTAACTCAACAAGAGAGTTGCAAGAAGGCCACTAAGCTTGCTCCTACTACGAGGGTCAACAACTGGCGACAAGGTTCTATTAACTCGGTTCCCCTAAAAATAGAAATGATCACCACCCGAAGTGCACACGGTAACTCTCTGATGGTAACAATCAATCACAGCTTGATAAGAACACAACCAGTCCATGCCTAAAATGACATCAAAACTCGACATATCTAGCAACACAAAAGTAAACGGAAGTTGATGCCCGGCAACTTCTATTTCACAATCACGACAACCCCGGTCTAAATCAACTGTACCCCCCAACAAGTGACTCTACTCTGAGTAGAGGCACTAACTGTGCTACCTCTAACCCCAATGCAAAAGCAAATGCAGTATATATAAATGAATGAGACGCACCCGTATTTATCAATACATTAGCTAAAGAATTACACACAACAAAAATACCTCTCACAACTGAGGATTCTGGAAACTACTTTGGCACGGTAACAGCAAACACGCGCCCTTGTGGCCGCTGATTAACTTGCCCCCCTCTTGGAGCATAGGCCTGTTGTACTAACTGAGCCGAAGTGGCTCCCTAATTAGCTCGTGAAGCCTGAGCTAAATGAGCCTGCTGGTGGCTCTGAGTTTGCTTTGACCCTGATACGCTAGATGCGCCTCCCAACTGAGGGCAAGTTCTCTTCATATGCCCTGGCTAACCACACTGATAACAATTAAATCCCTGCCCTCCATTCTAAGACTGATACTGACTCTGAGATCGGTTAGGTGGTGGTGGCAGCAACATTAACTGTCCTCCACCCTTCTGTGGGCACGAAAAGGCTTTGTGGCCCAGCTGGCCATGCTTGAAACATGTGAAACAACTAGATGTACTTTTTCCCGGAACCGCACTAAGCAAAGGAAAAGTGGATTTTGACTGCTATGGTTGTGGCTGGAATGAAAAAGTACCCCTGCTCTTCTTATTCTGCCTGTAGTCTCCTTGAGACTCTTGGCCCCTAGGCCTCGAACTCCGAAGCCTCTTCTCCTCGACTTGTACGAAAATCTCAATGTATGCTGCCGACTCTACAAGACGGTCATAGTTCCGAATCATGTTCCCAACAATCTTAAAGAAAATTTTGGTTTTCAACTTTTTCTCGAATTCAATGTAACGACGCTCTTCCGTTGCCACCAACTCTGGTCTAAACCTAGATAAACTAGAGAAGACTGCCTCGAACTCGGCCATGGTCATGTCGAGTTGTTTGAGATCTTTAAACTCTTGCCTCAATCTCTCCCTAGCAGCAGGAGGTAAATACTTATCTTGGAAAGCAACCACAAAGGCTTCCCATGATGGCTCTACCCTACCCTTGGCATACTTCCACCACTGACCCGCATCCCCTTTAAGGTAGTAACTCGCTATCATCTATATGAAGCATCTCAAACGTCATCACAGTTTGTTCAAGCCACTCATCCACTTTCTTGGGCTTGGGCCCACCATGGAATTCATCTGGTTTGGCCCGTAAAAATTCTCCAGTAAGGAAACTCATCCTTGACTCCACGGTGTTCTCTCGGGCTTGATTCTCCGCCCTCAACAAGTTTATAGGCTCCCTCAAAGCCCCCTTTGTTTCTTGGGCTAGGGCCCCCATTGCGGTTTGACCCGCTTATCTCACCTGCTCGGCCACATTAGCTTGGCCTGCTTGCTCAACCATATTAGCTTGGCTGAACCCTTCTTCTTGCACCGGAACCCTATGGACCAGTACCTCATGCACACCTCGGCGAGCCCTACCACGCCTGCCGCCTCTACCACTATGAACTTGACCCCTTCCTGACATCCTTATAAAGGACACAAGAGAAATAATTTAGCACATTGTAGACACCCCATTTTTGACTGCCCTTAAGACTTGGGCGCTGCTGATGGTTTACTTGGTGGTGAAAGATGTGCATAGCAAAAGTTCAATTTCTTTGGCAAGGAGAGTCAAATCCTAACCTCACACCCTATTTTTGGACCAAAGCTATTTTTGAATGGTTTTTAGACCTTAAAATCCTATTTTTCAAAATATTTTTGAAATAAAGTTTCTACGATGTTTCGAGGCTCGTATTTTGTCAAATGTTGCGCTTTTCGGCAAATCGAGCGAGGACAAAGTGGAAATGAATGAAAGAGAGATGAAATCTTTGGAAAATCTTTCAAAACACCTTGTTTAGGGTTTTGGAGTTGAAGAAAAGAGAAGAAGAGGGAAGAAACCTAGCTGAGGAAGAAGTTGGGCATGAATCGCTAAGAGAGAGTCGAGCGGTCCTCGCTAAATCACGCACATCTGTCTATACACTTGGATTTAAGATATGAGGCCACCATCGTTGGAAAGGAGACTTCGGGGCTTCATTTTACACTCAAGAATCTTCTAAAGCCGAGTTTGGATAGGGGAGATATGATTGGTTGAAGTTGGGCATCATTCCGGTTGGACCAAAACTGAGTGGCTTCACCAAAAGAGGCATAACGTTTTTCAAAGTTGGAATTCTTATGCAAAGATGCCACCATTGAAAAGCTTACTTCTGGGGCTTCAGTTTAGGCATAAGAATGACCTGAAAAGGAGTTCATATGAAGGAGTTATGCCCATTTGAAGTTGGACTTGCAGAGCAGAATTTGCAACCGGCCACAAAAGTAATAGATCGGCCAAAAAAATAGCAGACCAGCCATCACAAGTAGCAGGCCAGCACTAAAGATGGCCGGCCGGCCAGTTGTGCCCAAAACTTATATTTTTGACAGATATTTCTCCTCAGCTTGCTCCAGCTGTCCCAAATCAGATATTTTTGAGCCAGCTTTCATTTTTGCAATATGTGAGACTATATCTCTCATTTTCAAGGGACAACCTTCTCGGAGAAGCTTGGGAGCTTCTCACTCTAAAAAGTCTCTCTCTCTCTCTCTCTCTCTACAACTTCCAGACCTAAAATCTCTGCCTCTCTCTCCTTCTCTTGCCTTGGTGTGCATAAGAAGAGCTATACTTAGAGAAATACCTCTCTTTTGCCTAGACATCCTTGGTGAAAGTGGTCCATCTTTGGGAGGAGGTTGCTTTAAGCTTACTGGGGACTTTGTTGGAGCTCAAAAGGGTGTTTTGGCTCAGATTTTGAGTTGGTTTTGCAGCTGTGCATCAAGGGTAACATCTCTCTCCCTTTAAGTTTGTTTTACACATTTGTTTGGCCATCTTTTCACACTACTTTGGGGCTGTTTTGGGGGTGGTGTTGAACTACGAAAACTCTTGTTTTTCCTCTATTTTTTACTCCTAAAAGTCTTGGTTTGTGCCTTGGTTGGCTAGGGGGTTGTCCTCCCTTTTGCTCCTTGGCTTGTAAGGCCTTGTGAGCCAACTTTCAAACTTTTAAAACAACTTCCTTTTGGCCTTAAAACCACTAAATTCCAGAGAAATTTCAGTGGTAGAAAACTTGTTTTGAGGGTCAAAATAGGAGGGGGTTGTCCCCCATTCTCTTCTCTTGTTTGCTTGTATTGATGGCCCTCCAAAAGAGCATGTGTTTCTACTTCTTGAAGGCTTTGTTTAGCCTCATTTTTGTGACTTTCCAGAGCTGCCATAACTCTGTTTTGGGCTGTCTTGCTCACCTCTTGCATGGTTTATACACTTGTAGTGTAAATCCTCTTTGCTAGCCTTATATACTTGATGTTGTAGCCTATTATTCTAGCATGTTTTGGCTCTACTCCAGCACATTTTTGGCTTTGATTTAACATGCTTGAGGTCTGATTTAAGTGGTTTTGGTCATGCATGTTTGGTTTTACATAGCTATGGTGTATTTGGCTTTGCTAGCCTTGCACTTTGGGCCCCCTAGCATGTCATATTTGAACTATTTGCATGATATGGAATCATTTGGTATGCAATTTCAGGCCATAAACTTCTACCATGCTCCCATGATTATCACTCTTTCATTGTGTTTAAGAGTTGTGCCCTTATGCCTTGATTGTCAGCTAATTGGGGAGCCTAGCTTTCTTTCCATCTTTGTTGTGAGTACAGCATGTTTTTGTTACCATATTGACCTGCCTTAGGTTTGTTTTGAGTGCTTTAGGTCATTTGAGCATTGCTTGGTATGGTTGTAGTGTAAAGCCCTTGACTAGCTTTGTATTTCAAGTCTCTTGGCATGCTTTATTTGAGCTATTTGCATGATATGGCTTCACTTTGCATGTAATTTCAGAGCATATAGACTTGCCATGCTCCCACTTTTGTCACCCCCTGAGTGTCCCTAAGGGTTGTGTTCTTGTTGCCTGGCTTTGTGGACCAATATGTATGCATGTGTATCTTGTCTTTTGGTGTCTTAGTCTTGGTATTTTGGCCACTGATTTGGGCCTATTTGAGAGCCGTTCGTATTGGTTTAAGTCCATCATTTGCATGTTGTTGCATGCTTGCCTTGCATGTTGTTACATACTTGGCTTATTAACATGTTGTTGCATGTTTAAGTGGTATTGCATTTGGCATGCATCTCTTGTTAAGTTGCCTAACATGTTGTTACATGTTTGCCTCACATGTTGTTACATGCTTAAATGTTGTCACATGCCTTGCATGTTTGCATGCTTGTTTAGGTTGCATTGCACTTGGCATGCTTGTTACTATTAGCCTTGCATGGCATTGCCATTAACATACTCACGTTGCATTAGTTTTGCTTTCATGTTTGCATCCCTTGCCTCTTGATCAACGATGATAAAGGTTGGGGGCCCCTTTTGTGTTGTGTGCATTTCATTTGATATTAAATGCATACTCGACACCTTTGGCCATCATGCATCAAAATGCGTGATTGGTGGCCCGAGAGTTGAGGACCATACTCCTTTGAGTCTTAAACATGATAAGGAGGGTGGTTGTGCATACATTGTCTTGAAAATGCATTGCCATGCCCTGTTTGTCCTCTGCTGCAGCAAAATAGCATTTTGCAGGAAAGTATGGCCGGTCGGCCATCTAGAGTGCCGGTCGGCTACAAATGTTTGGCCGAGAGCCCTATTTTTGGTCGATGACCTGTTTCACTTGGCCGGTGGTCCCATCTCTTGGTCGATGGCCTCTCAGCATGTCCCCAAGGTGGTTCAGAAGTATCCCAAGGATTTTCACAATTTTCAGAGGTGCAAAACAGTGCAAACAGAGGCAACATGAGCCATGGCGATGGATTTCCAAGCGAAGCCGACCGAGCATGCATTCGTCCCTCTTCCCAAGGCTGTTTTACTGCTTTTCATAGCTTAGTTAATTTGTTTAATTAGTTAAGTGTTTTGTAATAATTAATTAGCTTGTTAGTTAGTTAATTAGCTAATTTGTATTATTTATTCGGACCCTCTGTCGAGAGGGCGAATTTTGTAATAAGTGTGCGTGCGTGTGTGAATGTCTTCCAACCCCTCATCTTTCTCCCTTTTACTTACCTGCTTTCAATGGTTAGTTTTAGGTCATGTTTCAATTAGCATACTTACGTTAGCATGTTTGCATACATTCATTCGTATTGCACGCACCGGGCTCGGTGCATCATACAAACTGCATAGTATTTCAATTCCAACTTGAATACGTGTATCGAGTTGTCGCATTTCACATGCCATTTTTAGATTAGCCGAGCCTATTCTAGTTGCATTTTGCATGTGTTGCATTAGCCATCTTAACATGAACTAGGATCATGCATGATTTCTAACTAGTTTCTTGTTTTGGCTCGGAGTACACTGTGAGTGTTTATGCTTTAGCATCTTGCATGTGTGTAAGTGTTAACATGACAGCATGCTTGCCATGAGGCTAATTGCTTATGTGATATAACTGCCTGAATGCCTGTGGGTGAAGGTTGGGTTGCTTGAATTGGGATAATTCATTGAAATCCGTGATTTAGCCTACTTGTGAGTAGCAAACTTCAAACTGCCTTCCAAACAAGCGGATCATATAGTAAATTAGGCGATCTAGTCTATACTTGTGTGTTGTGCGCATCACATAGTAAATTCTAGCTAATTAACTGGAATAAGAACACGTGTGTTTTCAAAAACAAGATATCATGTTTAGTAGTGGCCGATCTTTGATCGGGCGAGGGGGGGTGCTCATAGCAGATCTTCCCCAATCGTACCCAAGTTCCTAAGCCGAGGCAACTTTGGTGATGACGGACACGTGGCCTTAGGCAACGAGTCAGGGTTTCCTAAATCCTCCCAAAATAAAATATTTAGGTGGCGACTCTGTATCTAGCAAAGCAGTCCATGTTTAGCACTTCTTTCTTAAAAATCAGTTTTCCAAAACGATTTGCCAGATTTGGACTCTTTGGTGATTTATCGGTCTCGCATTGCACTTTGCGGGATTACATTCAGAACCATGACATTTGAGTCCGAACTGTAGTAGCAAAGCCCTCGGGTTGCGTCTACAGTTTCCGGCGACTCTGCTGGGGAATTAGAGAACTTAACTCGGACTCATGATATCTTGTTTTGGCTACACTTATGTGTTTCTTTGCATTGCATGTGCATTGGTGCTCCTAGGACACCGTGTTTGCCGTATGCTATTCTGGAACGATTTGCCGGAGGCATGCTTTGAGAAGCGTGCCGTAAGGCTGACCGGTTGCGGGCTCTGCCACGACGGGAACACAAACCCTGGTTTTCACCGGGGCACCCTCTTTGACCATTCGACCTGGTGCATATTCGGAATCCATAGTGACTATTCCAAACTAGGACAGGGTGCTTACTCGATTATAGGTTGTTTGAAACCGCTGTGTGCGTAGTGAAACCCTAGCTCCTGACAAAATAGGACAGGGAAACCCTACCTCAACGTAGGGGTGTTTTGGCTCTCATTTGCTTGCTATGTGCTGTCAGAGTGTGTCCCTACAGGGCTGTATGTATCAGTTTGCAAGTCTGGGTATCAGGCCTATGGGCATCAGCATTTTGGGAGAATCAGTTTTACCTGAGGGTATCAGTTTGCAGGCAGAGATTTGGGCAGAATTTAGTAGAGAGCACAGTCGTTCAGCTTTGCTCGTATCTATTTTGGTGAAGTTAAGCTGAGATACTGTTTGTTTTCTCTTTTGCTAGGTAGTCTTGGAACTATAGCTTCAGAAGGCTCCAATATCCCCCGAGTACATTGGACTTGTGCTGATAGACTTTGTCAGGTCAGAGATTCAGTTCAAGGGCAACCAGTTTTCCTTCGCCAGTGGTAAGGCAAAGAAGGGCCAGACAAAGCTCATTGTTTCATCTAATCCGATAGTCACTAGTCACATCATCAGCATACCCGTGATGGCGCAGGGTTTGGAAGAATTTGTGGCCTTGATAGTAGCGTTAAATCAGGGAACTGCCATGTAGGATGAGACCAGTGCTGAAATGCAACGCCTATCTGGGGCATCTGTCTCGCATCCAGCTTCGGGACCCCAACCGAACTTTGACCCACTTCCACCAACTGAAGATTTGTAGGGTCCGGATCCCCAAGAAGGGTTGGCTCAAGCCCGAGTTGTCAGACCCCTGGTGTAGCCTAATGGGAGGCTTTATTCCCTTGCTGTTAATGAGCTCGATCCGACCGCGGTGAAAATTGCTAACCTTGAGAAATAATTCAAAAAGGCACACGGCCTTAACTCCATTCCCGACATTGAGGATGGGTACACCGAGGTTGCCATACGGCTCCCAGACAGATTCAAAATGCCATATATTGACCGTTTCGATGGGTCTGGAGATCCTATGGTACATATCCGGCTTTTCTTAGATGTCCTGAAGCCGATGGGTCTGACTAAACCACAGAAACTCTCTCTGTATGGAAGAACCCTGTCGGGTGTAGCAGCCGCTTGGTATGCCAAGTTGGAGAATACAGCGAAACAAGACTGGGAAGAGTTGGCTGAGGCCTTTGTTGATCAGTATTCTTACAATACCCAAGTTGAAATGACCACCCAAGAGCTTGAAACAACCCGCCATAACCCAACAGAGCCTTTTGTGGAATTTGTTGCAAGGTGGAGAGCAAAGGCAGCACTGATGACAGATCGCCCTTCTGAGAGGGATCAAGTGCGGATGGTGGTGCGAAACCTCGAACATGATATGTTGCAAAAATTGATAGTCGCTCCACTATTCACTTTCAAAAGTTTGCATGAACTGGGGGTTCAGGTCGAGAATGCGTTCAACATAGGGATTATTCCCAGAACAAGTGAACCGACAAGGAGGGCGATTGCAGGAAGCACCAATGCTAGTAGTAGCACTATTCCCGAACCCACCGAAATCAATACAGTTGCCACAGCCGACCCTTTTGCCAATCCAAGCCTACAAACCGCCAGCCCAGCCCGAGCTCAGGGCAGAACTTTCACCCCCCTCTATATGAGCCTGACTAGCGCACTAAAAGTCTTGATGGAAAGAGGGTATTGTAGACACCCCATTTTTGACCGTCCTCAAGACTTGGACATCGTCGTTGGAACACTCGGTGATTATCCATGTTTGTGTTCGTTCGGAGTTCCCGGAGTTCTCGGCTGCGCGCGCCGTGCCTCAGGACCTCCGGACCCGACCGTTTGTGTTTGGTTTTGCACCAAACACTTGTGTTTTGCCTTGGGAGGGTAGGGAATGCTTTGTGAGGCATCCCTACACACCACCGGCTGGGGCTAGAGGCCACCGGCTGGATAGAGTTGCCATCGGCACTATATTGTGCCGGTCGGCACTATTTTGTGCCGGTCGGCACTCTTTTTGGCGAAATGACCATTTTGCCCTGCCGACTACTGTGCACTTGCTTTCTGAGATATTTTCAGACAACTTTGTAGCTTTTTCTCCCCTCCATACACGTGTATGGAGGGGATGCACTCCTTCCAAGCTTGTTTGACAAGCTTTGCAAATGCCTATAAGAGGGGGGCTTCTCCTCTTGGTTTAGGGTTAGCTTCTTGAGAGTCAAAACCAGAGCTTAGATACATATATCTCTGTCATATATCTATATCATCATCTCCCTCCCCTTGTGTGTGTGATCTAAGGCCAAAAAGTGTAGATTTACCTCACTTTTGCACCATTACACACACCTTTACACCTTAGCTCGAGATTGAGAGACTTGGAAGGTTATTTGTGTTGGTTTTGGACTGGTTTTGAGCACTAGAGAGTGGCTGCACCACTTGTTCTTCAAGGGATCTTCAAGGGTAAGAACATCATTATATTCCCCATTCTTGCAACCTATTTCTACCCTCTTTACTTTGTGTTTTTGAGTTTGTGTTTAAGATAAAAAAGTCTTGTTTTTACTTGTTCTTGAACCTTCTTTAAGGCTTTTTCTTGGTTTGAGCAAAGGTCCATCTTATTAGGCCTTGTATGGCCATTTTTGGAACCTTTGCTTAAGACCTTGTTTGCTTGGTATTCTTGGCCTTCTCACCACTGAAAACCAGTGGGTTTTCAGTGGTGAGGGAGTTATTTTCAAGCCTCATTAAAGGGAGAGACACCCCTCTCCCTTTGGTCCTTTGTATGCCTTTGTTTTAGGCTCATAGCATAACATGTATGCATGCTTGTTTTAGCTTCATTTCAGAGCTTTATTATGTGTTTTAGGTCATGTTGGATCTCTGTTTTTTAGTTGATTTCGTGACCTCTTGCATGCCTCTCATGTTTGCTTTAAAGTGCTCTATTATGCTTAGAAGTATGTCATGCCTTTGAGCCATGTTTCTTTGCATGTTCTAGCTTGATCTCATGAAGATATTAGCATCCATTTGTCATGAAAAGGGGCTGTGAGCCACTGTTCTTGACACTTTGGTATGCTTAGTGTGTGTATTTTGCATGTTAGGCTTGTAAGCCTTGCTTGTATGGAGCTCTAGCATGTTTAGCTTGTTTTGGTCTATTGATTTGGCATCATATTAGACCCTATTTCAGTCCATTAGTCATGTCTATATGTTAGTATATGTGGCTTAGTTCATACTTTAAAGGTATGCTCTTGTATGCTTAGGAATTGGCCTTGTGCATGTTCGCATACTTAGTGTATTCTAGCATTTTGCATGCTTATTGTATTAAGTCATATAGCATTTGACATGCTTTGCATCTTCATGCCATATTACATTATTGATGCATGCTTGCATAAGTTGCATTCCATGGCTTGGTTTGGGGTTGTCAAACCAAGCATGAAGATTGAGAGGAGTTCACACTTTAAGTGGTGAAAACTTGTCTCAATCCTCATGTCACTAAGGCCCTTGACCTCCACATGATAGGGACTTAGCCTTCATTTGTTTGCGTTGCATGCATTTTACACCAAAATAGCAATCTTGGTCCCTTAGGCTACCATGCATCAAATGCATGATTGGTAGCCCTAGAATCAAGAGCCATGCCTCCTTGAATCCCTAAATATGATAGGAGGTATTGGACATGCTGACATATGCCCAAAAGACCATGCCTTGCATTGCTGTCTGCTGCTGCTGTCAAAATCTGTCCTCTGCAGGAATTTTCTGCCGGCCGGCAGTAAATAGTGCCGACCGGCACTATTTTTGTGCCGATAAACATCATAAGCAGCCGGTGATAAAATGGATCAGCCGACGATCACTCTCTCCAGCCGGTGGGGTATTTCAGACTATTTGGAGGATTTTACAGAATGTTGAGAATTTTTGGAGGGGCAGAGCAAGTAAAAACAGAGGCAGCAGTGTTAGGGTGTGGCTTTCCCGGGCAAGGCGCGGGCCGAGCACGCATCATTCGCGCATCCCAAGGCAGGGCTGAGGCCCCCCCTTTTGCATTTATTTATTTGCTTTGATTTCAATATTTAGAATTTTGTAATAATTAATTTATTCGTTTATTTCTTTCGGGTCTGTATTATTTATTTATTCGGTCCCTCCGAGTGAGGGCAAATTTGTAATAAGTGTGGGTGCGTGGGCATGTATGTCTTCCAACCTCCACTTCTTTCTATCCCTTTTATTTACCTGCTTACAATGGTAGATTAGGGCATATTTGATTAGCATACCTTATGCAATACATGCGTGCATTCATGCATTTGTTTACATGCACCGGGCTCGGTACATCATACAAACTGCATTGTAACTTTCAATTTCCAAATTGAATACGTGCTATTCGCACATTTCACATGCCATGTTTAGGGTTAGCCGAGCCTACTCTAGATTGCATCTATGCATGTGTTGCATTAGCCACTTAACATGAACTAGGTCATGCATGTTTGCTAACCCGGTTTCTTGTTTTGGCACGGAGTACGATGTAAGTGTTTTTGCTTTAGCATAATCACATGTGTGTGAATGTTTGCCATGACAATAGGATTGCCATGCGGCTAAATGCTTACATGAGATAAAACTGTTTGAATGCCTGTGGGTGGAGGTTGGATTGTCTGAGTTGGAACAACTCATTGAAATCCGTATTTTAGCCTACTTGCGAGTAGCAAAAACCAACACGTTTTTCGAGACAAAACGGATATGCAATGTTTATTTCCAAATTAGGCAATCTAGTCTATACTTGTTTGCTGTGCGCATAACATAGTAATTCTAGGCTAATAATTGGAACAAGAACACGTAATGTTTTCAAAATCGGATATCACGGTTAGTAGAGGCCGGTCTTCGGACCGGGCGAAAGGGGGTGCTCATAGCTGACCTTCCCCGATCGTACCCAAGCTCCCGAGCCAAGTCACTTTGGTGATGACGGACATGTGGCCTTCGGCATCGAGTCAGGGTTTCCTAAATTTCCCATTTTAAAATATTTAGGTGGCGACTCTGTAATCTGGCAAAGCAGTCCATGTTTGGCACTACTTTTTCAAAAATCTGTTTTCTTCAAAAACGATTTGCCAGAGTTGGACTCTTTGGTTCAGATTTAGAACCGCGACACAACAAAGGGAGTCCGAACTGTAGCCGAGGTCCCCTGCGGACGTGCTACAGTTTCTGGCGACTCTGCTGGGGAGTTTAGAGAGCTTGACTCGAACTCGATGATATCCTGTTTTGACTACGCTTATGTGTTTCTTTGCATTGCATGTGCATTGGTGCGCCTAGGACACCGTGTTGGCCATCTGCTATTCCTGAACGGT
>JAPPVO010007147.1:0-42838 GCA_030407325.1 Camellia japonica
AACTTGTTAATACACAAAAATAAAATACAGTATGTGTATAGAAAGCATATTGTATGGATAAGATTTACAGCCCGTTTGGTCCACGCCATATTCTTAATTAATATTCATTTGATATGAGTTCTTTGTCTTGAACCTATTGTTATTTAATAATGGTGGGAATACTAATTAGTGTTATGAATTTACATGTAAGTCATACAAAATGAATTTATTGTGTAATAGGTCATATGATAATTAATGGTAATTTTCATTATATAATATTAAAAAACGTCACTAATTGTTAACTTTCAGCAATAATTTAAAAATTTTGTCACAAAAATGTTACTAATAATAAGTTTTAGCAACAATTTTAAAAAATCGTTACAAAAAAGTTACTAATTTTTAAGTTTCAATGACAGTTTGAAAATTTTATCACAGAAAAACGTTACTAATTGAAAGTTTTAGCGACAATTTATAAAATCGTAATAAAAAAAGTCACTAATTGTTAATTTTAGTAACATAAAAAATCGTTATAAAAAATTATTTTTAGTGACGATTATACTAAGATTTATTTTTAATAGAACTTGATAGGAATTAAATCCAACTATTAGGATCTATTGGTAATTTACTCTTAGTGTTATACACTGATAACTGGTGATAATCTATATGTTTTTTGTTTCTAATTTTTTTAATAAAATATTATCAATCTATTGACAATTGTCATATGATTTTATTATATATATTTTTAAAAAATAAATAAATAAACCACCTCTTTTTAAAATTATGGTTATTTTTTAAAAATAATTATGATGAAATTGTATGATTACAATAATTTGACAAGGTTATTTATATTGAGACTTCCTCAACTATTATAAAATATTGCTTTATCCCCTCATCTATTATTTTACCAACAATTTTTATTTTTATTTTTAAATATGTATAAAAGCTCCATTTTTTAAAGTTCAACTTGAGCCCACAAAAATAAAAATTGAACCTGTATATATGGTAAGAAATAGGGTTGGACAAACATCAAGTTGACCCATCCAATCCGCCCAACTCGACCTCAAATGAGCAGTTTCGATGGACAAACGAATTAATGTTGGTCTAACAGTTTCAGAAAATCAGGTTTGATCGGGTAATGAATATACAAGTTTTAATACGTGAAATCCAATTGACCTCATGAAATTAAGAATTTTAATAAGCTTGTTTGGTTTGGTTTTTTAGGATTTACTTTTCAGAAAATTGAAATTTTTATTTTTTGTGTTATTTTTATTTTTATTTTCATTGATTTTTTTAATATTTTAAGTAAATTTTTTTTTTTTTAATTTTTAGATACATCTAACATAAAACACTTAAAAAGTATAATATTTTTTTAAAAAAAAATCTTTCAAAAATTCATTAAATATCAAAAATAGAAAAATTCAGTATATTTTCGTATTCTTGTGTATTTATTGATTTTTTTAAAAAATACTTTTTTACAAATATTTTATTTTTTAGATACATCTAAGTAAGGTGCATCTAAAAAAGTAAAAAATTGCTTAAAATTTTAAAAATATTCAGTAAAAACAAAAAAAAATATACAGTGAATATATTTACATATTATTGATGTATTATAGTAATTTTTTGTTCAATAAACAAGGTATTAAACCTTGAAAGTGATGGTTTTCACTATTTAGAAAAATAGAACCTTTATTTTCTTATTGTTCATTTTTTTTTTTTTGTTGTTGTTGTTGTAAAATTAGAATTTGTTCAATCTATCAATCCCACCCATATCCACATGCCAATCTCTAATCCTTTCAATCAATTTCAAAACGATAGATGGTCCGTGAGAGGGAGATTTATGATCTGGAATTGGGCCGAGGAGATTGGTAGCCAAGTGGATCATTGGACTGAAATGATCCTCGGTCCATCCAGAATTGGGCTACGAGAACTTGGGCTGCGCATATGTTGGGCCAAGTATGCGCCGCCCAGTCCGAATATAAGTTGCTCGGTTAAGGCAACGCTCGGTTAGACCGAGCTACGTGTATGGCATAGGCGAAGCCGGTCAGGTTGGTCGAACGGCGCCCGGAAAGGCGTCATCGGCCGAGGTACTTGCCTGCTCGACGAGGAGGCCAACCACAGTCGAGTTGAATGACCGGCGCCCGGAAAGGCGCAGTCAGCCGAGATACCCATTTGCTCGGCACGGAGGCCGACTGCAGGCGTTCATGAGACGTCTCGGGCTCGGCTAGGCCGAGGTGCTACCTAGCCCGGTTCTCTTGAGCGTAGCCAGTGAAATGCTTGGGCGTAAAGCGCAGCCCGGCCAGGTATAGAGCAGCTCGGCTGCCGAGCTCCAGCAGAGAAAGCTGGCAGTTGAGATTAGGTGATGTTCAGCAAGGTTTACGCTGACAGATGGGATAGCAGAGTCACGTGTCAGGAGATGACTGGGAGTGGATATGGGGCGCAGAGGGTATATAGGCATGTCTGCGCCCCTCATACGCGACACACGAACATTTGGTAAGAAAATACCTACACACAAACACCCTCTTTCCCTCTCTCTATCCCTTGGTGTGTGCTAACTCGATCGTCGGAGGGTTTCTCCGGCTACACACCGCCGGGTAGCTCACCGCCGTTGTGCTTTCAGGTGATCGGACAGAAACGGAGCACGGAAGAAAGGAGTACGGGCTTGCCGGAATATTTGCTCCCCGTACAATTGGCGCCGTCTGTGGGAAGCTTGCAGATAAAACCTTGTCTTCCACGCTCGTTTGATCGCCGACCATGGCGAACAACGAAGAGTTTCCGTTGTCCGCCATCGACGGAGTTACTCCGGCGTCAGGCAGATGAAGAGAGGGGCATCCTGACATCATTCCAATGGCCAACCTGGAGACATTTCCAGGAGGACAGTCAGGAGACGCGCGCGATAAGCGCGGAAGGAGTCATGGTCATTCACGGAGTCCAGACGGACATCGCCGGCGGAGAGACTCACACGCCAGGCGCCTGGAAAACAAGCTGAAGGACCAGGACGCCGTCATCCGGCGAATGGCGGCAGAGATGGAAGAGCTGAAGCGACATGTCAAAGGGAAGGGTGTAGCTGGAGTGGGTGACCACAGTGAGCGCACCCAACCCCGCCGTTCAGGCAGCCAGAGTCAGCGTCAAACTCCGTCCATTTCTATTACCAGAAGTTACAAGGTTGGTGATTCCGGCGTGCATGCAGAGAAGTCCAGCACGCAACATAGTACTTACCAACCCTCACGTCCGGCGACGACGTCGAGGTACTCCTATTCCGCTTGCACGGAAGACTTGCGGGCAGTTTTAAAGGAGCGGGCTCGCCAGCGGGAGGCTCAAAGGATACCGGCATTCCAGCGGTTATCCTATGGGGTTCATGCCAGCGAACAGGTCGGAATGCCTCCGCCCCGCCAAGCAGCACTGCTCCTGGTGGATTCCGACTTGGCAAGGTTGAGCGCCACCCCTTTCTCCCTGGAAATAGAGACAACACCTCTTCCGTCGGGCTTCCACCAGCCAAAGTTCACATTGTACGACGGAAAGACGGATCCTTACATGCATGTAAGCCATTACCGACAGGTCATGGCCGGACATAGGCGGAATGACGCTTATGTGCCTCATCTTTCCGTCAAGTTTGGGCGAACTGGGTTTGAAGTGGTTCGAAAGGCTGCCGGAGGGAGCATAGAGAGGTGGCATCAGTTGGCCGAAGCCTTTGTGACGCGCTTCAAAACCAACACCAAGACACCCAAGGAAGTGGATCACCTGCTGAGTGTCAAGATGGAACTGAGCGATACGTTGAAGGCATACAACTCCAGATATTGGGAGACCTTCAATGAGATCTTGGATTGCCCGGTCAACCTAGCAATTACTCAGTACAAGCGTGGTCTCCCGGTCGGACATAGACTGCGGGACTCGCTTACCATGCATCAGCCGACGTCCATGGGCCAGCTCATGCAGCGCATTAATGAACATATCCGGGTTGAGGATGATGCGTCGGCGTCTACCGTAAAGACAACTCCGGCAGCTACAGACAAGAAGGCAGCAGGCAAAGTGCACGCAGTTGGGCAGGAGTCCAGCCGCTCCAGTGACAGAACAGAGGAATCAGACCGTGGTTCGAATCGTAAGAACCGGGGTAGAGGACGTCGGAACGACCGGGATGATTACAACCGAGATGACGTAACGGATGCCAACAGAAGGTTGAAGGCAAGGACTGGCATCACCACGGTCTTCAAGATTCCAATCTATCGCATACTTAGTGAGATCCGAGACGAGGAGTATGTCCGGTTCCCTGCTAAGTTGGGCGATGGACAGAAGGGCTACAATCCGCGGTATCGTTTCACATTCCACCGGGAGAGAGGTCACCGGATGGAAGATTGCCTGCCTTTGAGGCAACACTTGGAAGAGCTGGTTGCAGCCGGGCACCTAGACCTTTACATTGATGGCGGCGTGAAGCCAAATCAGGCTCCGGTTGATCCCAGGGGACAGGATGACCGAGATGCGCCGCCGCAAGGAGTAATTAATGTCATCCACGGCATAGTGGAACCGGAGCGTGTTTGCGAACTCCAGGGTATGATCAAGAAAGCAGAGCATATGAGGGAAGTTTTGTCGGTATAGCCCGCCATCAAGAGGGGAAGACCGAAGAGAAAGATGTGATAAGTTTCACTTCAAGGGATCTAGAGCGTATCCAGACGCCGCACAACGATGCCCTAGTAGTGACACTTCGCGTCAAGGAATTTGATGTCAAACGGATCTTGATCGATCAGGGAAGCTCGGTCGAGATCATGTATTATGACGCGTTCAAGCAACTCAAGCTCCGAGAGACAGACTTGGCTCCGGCAACTTCGCCACTTGTGGGTTTCAACTCACAGCCAGAGTGGCCCTTGGGAAAGATTATCCTGCCGGTCAAAGCGGGATCCGTCGTCAAGCAGGTGGAGTTTTGGGTGTTACATGTACCTTCGACTTACAACCTTATCCTTGGAAGGGGATGGCTTCACGCCATGCAAGCTGTAGCATCGACCTACCACCAGGTGATGAGATTCCCTTCGGCTATGGGGGCAATCGAGGAAATCTAGGGGGATCAGGTCATGTCCAAACAATGCTTCGTGGCGGTGAACGGAAGCCGGGCTGCCAAAGGCTTCGTGCAAATGATAAAAGGACCGGAAGACCGAGGAGTTCTGGAGGATGTGGGCACCAAGGCAGAAGACAAAGCTGTGGAGGACTTGGTTGAGGTGCGAATCGACATGGCGCAACCGGATAAGTTCTTCCTACTCGGTTCTAGCCTTACTGCCCAGGAGAGGACCGAAATGGTTGAGTTTTTGATGGCCAATATCGAAGTTTTCGCATAGTCGCCTTACGACATGCCAGGCCTCGATCCTAGTTTTATCTGCTATCACCTCAATGTGTTTCCCGGAGCGAGGCCGGTCGTTCAGCGAACAAGGAGATCGGCGCTGCATCACGCCGAGGTAGTTGCAGAAGAAGTGAAGAACCTGCTTGAGGCACGAGCAATTCAGGAAGTGCACTACCCTCGGTGGATTTCGAACACAGTAGTGATGCCCAAGAAGAATGGAAAGTGGCGAGTTTGTGTCGACTACAAGACAGTCAACCGAGCTTGTCCGAAGGATAGCTTCCCCTTGCCACGAATTGACCAGCTTGTGGACTTAACGGCTGGACATAGCAGGCTCAGTTTCCTGGACGGCTATCGCGGCTACCATCAGATAGCCATGCATGGGCCTGACCGAGAGATCACCTCTTTCACGACTCCAAGGGGACTTTTCTGCTACCGAGTCATGCCTTTTGGTTTGAAGAACGCCGGGGCAACCTTTTAGAGGATGGTGACCAAAATGTTTGCTCCTTTGCTTGGCCGGACAATGGAGGCTTACATCGACGATATGGTGGTAAAAAGCCGACATGAGGTAAACCATTTGTCCGACCTGGCCGAGATGTTTGCCATCCTAAAGAAGCACAAGCTGCGCTTGAATGCGTCAAAATGTG
Source organism: Camellia japonica (assembly GCA_030407325.1). Classification (NCBI taxonomy): domain Eukaryota; kingdom Viridiplantae; phylum Streptophyta; class Magnoliopsida; order Ericales; family Theaceae; genus Camellia; species Camellia japonica. The sequence goes on from JAPPVO010007147.1 coordinate 5,947, forward strand.
CCTTTGGCGTGGGGTCCGGCAAATTTTTGGGATTCCTAGTCACGAACTGAGGCATCGAAGCGGACCCTAGTCAGATCAGAGCCGTGCAAGAGTTGAAGCAGCCCAGCTCAGCTAAGGACGTGCAGCATCTGGCCGGAATGGCCGCCGCGCTTAACCGATTTATAAGCCGGTCATCAGATCGTTGTCGCCCTTTCTTTCAGGCATTGAAGTCCAAGTTTTCATGGGACGAAGAGTGTGACCAAGCTTTGGCCAAGCTCAAGGAATATCTGTCTTCTCCACCACTGTTGGTTACACCTAAGCCGGGTGAAGAACTCTATCTTTACCTTGCTGTCTCACAGCACGCAGTCAGTGCGGTGCTAGTCCGGGCTGAAGGAATCAAGCACCTCCCAATCTTTTATGTCAGTAAAACCTTGCTGCCGGCAGAAACTAGGTACTTGCCTTTGGAAAAGCTCGCGTTGGCATTGATGATGGCTTCAAGGAAGTTGGCGTACTATTTCCATGCCCATACCATCATCGTACTGACCGAGTTTCCACTTAAGGCCTTGTTCGAACGGGCGGACTTTTCTGGCCGAATTCTCAAATGGGCGGTCGAGTTGGGGCAGTTTGATGTGAAGTTCCAGCCGCGCACAGCCATAAAGGCCCAAACTTTGGCCGATTTCGTTGCCGAGTTCTCACCTGGAACCCATCCGGTGTGCCCGGTCGACATTGCCGCGGGCGATGAGGAGGTGAATGCAACCCAGATTGAGATACAACCTTGTGGAACTTGCGACGCGGAATTTGCGTGCTCCACCGAAGCACCCTTAGTTTGTACCACACCACCGACTGGTGATGCAATGACGGAGTCGGTTCCCGCCGACCAACCTGCTCCGTCCGGAATCGCATCACCACGGGGGGACGAAACGATTCCACCCAGCACAATACCGCAATCTGGTGATTCGCCTACGGACTTGGACATTATGGATCAACTCGCTGAGTCCGGTGCCAAATCACCAAGGGGGGCTGAAGTGGAACCAATCAACTCAGAACATGAACCCGGTCAGCCGAGCAACCGTGATTTTATCACCCTTCAAGTCTCAGGACCCATCAGACTGTTGGAAACTTTTTGTGGGGGAAATGTGGAAGCTTTTTGTTGATGGAGCGTCCAACCGTCACGGTGCCGGGCTAGGTATCGTTCTTATCTCCCCAGATGGCCTCACCATTGAACATTCCATCACCCTTGGCTTCCCAGCATCTAACAACGAGGCTGAGTACGAGGCCCTTCTAGCCGGGCTCAAAAGCGCTATTCAGATGAAGGCTGCCGAGCTAATGGTGTACAGTGATTCCCAGCTTGTGGTTAACCAAGTCTCTGGGACTTACGCGGCAAAAGATGACAGAATGGCGAAGTATCAAACTCTGGTCAGGGAACACATCAAGCAGTTTCAGGCAATCAGGGTCCAACAAATTGGCCGTGAAGAAAACAGCCGAGCTGATGAGCTGGCCGGCCTCGCTTCGATGGTAGATAGTACGTCTCCAAACCCCCTGTTAATTGACTATCTTCCACGGCTGAGCATTGAAGATGCCGGGCAGACGGATGTACTCTGTGCCGCGCTAGGTCCTTCCTGGATGGAACCCTTAATCTTGTTCCTTAGAGACCAGACTCTTCCAACTGACAAGAAGGAAGCACACAAAGTCTGGGTGAAGTCAGAGCGGTTTTGGCTCTCTCCATCTGGTGCGTTGTATAAAAAGTCCTTCACTGGTCCTTATCTAAAGTGTGTGCACCCGAGCAGTGTGGAGGCCTTCTTGTACGAAATTCACGAAGGCATTTGTGGCAGCCACATAGGGGGCAGATCCTTGGCCTACCGAGCTATTTCGCAGGGATACTGGTGGCCATGCATGCAGGCCGACGCACAAAAGTACGTTCGTAAATGCGAAAAATGCCAGAAATTCGCCCATCAGATCCATCAGCCAGCCAGGGAACTTCTTCCCCTCACCAGTCCTTGGCCCTTCGCCATGTGGGGGCTTTGGCTTATGGCATGGAGGCTGTCATACCTTTGGAAGTTGGCATGCCCACCCTAAGAAGCGAGAGTTTTGAGCCCGAACTGAATGCCGAGGCTATCGCCTTGGAGCTGGACCTAGTTGAAGAGCGCTGGGAGAAGGCACTCGTCCATGTGGCCGCCTACCAACAAGAGCTCTCAAAGAAATACAACAAGACGGTGCACCCCAGACCGTTCAAAGTTGGTGATTGGGTTTTGAGGAAAGTTATGGGCAACACCCTGGTGCCAGGTGAAGGCAAACTAGGGGCAAATTGGGAAGGACCCTACAAGATCACCGGTCTGGCGGGCAAGGGGGCATACCACTTGGAGGATCTAGAGGGAAGAACAATACCCCGGCCATGGAATGCGGCCAACCTCAAACTGTATTATTTCTAAGCTTTTGCTTTCTTTTCTTGTGCAAAGGAATTTTTTGGCTTGCACTTCAGAATGTAATGCTTTTTGTCAATATACAGAAGTGATTTTGCTTTAGCACTTGCACTGTTATTTTAATGTAAAAACCGAGATGTTTTGCTCCGGCTAAGCAAAGTTGATGTTTTGTTCAGCTTAGATATTTCTTGCCGAGATGTTTTACTCCGGCTAAGCAAAGTTGATGTTTTGTTCAGCTTAGATATTTCTTGCCGAGATGTTTTGCTCCGGCTAAGCAAAGTTGATGTTTTGTTCAGCTTAGATATTTCTTGCCGAGATGTTTTGCTCCGGCTAAGAAAAGTTGATGTTTTGTTCAGCTTAGATATTTCTTGCCGAGATGTTTTGCTCCGGCTAAGCAAAGTTGATGTTTTGTCCAACTTAGTTATTTCCCAACCGAGATGATTTAGCCCGGTTGGAAGACTTGGTGATTTGTTCAACTGATACCCCCAACCGAGATGATTTACTCCGGTTTGAAGAGTTGGTGTTTCGCGTAACTTAGCCCTACCAACCCAAATAATTTACTCCGGTTGAAGAAGGCGGTGATTTGTTAAACTTTGCTATTCTAACCGAGATGAGTATTCCGGTTTACGAAGCTGCAGTTTTGTTATGCTTTTTATTTCAACCGAGTTATGTATTCCGGTTGATAATGTGTTCACACTTATTTATGATCTATACTGAGATGTTTGGCTGAAAACGACGACCGTGCAAACACTTAGCAAAAAATATTAAGTTCTTCATTGATAGAAAATCAATACAAAAGGTGGGGACTGAGCCCGGTTACATCAGAAGTGCAGAAAGCAAACATTCAAAAAAAAAAAAAAAAAAAAAGAAAACTACACTAGGGAGGAGAGATTGGTAAACTCGTCCTCGTGGTGTCAAGGTTGATGGTTGGGCTCTTGTCTTGGGCGCCGGGCTCGTCATGGCCGGGCTGCTCCTGCACCTCGGCGTCTTCTGCCTCGGTATCCGTCTCGTCGTCTCCCTCTTGAAGCCCTTTATCGGCCTCAGCTTGCAACGCGCTGAAGACGTCGTTTGCATAAGGCACGAGGTAGACCGGTAGAGAAGCAGGAGGAGGATTGGCGAACACGTCGGTGCCGGAGCCCTGGCCGAGATGCTCACAAGCAGATTTCCAGCCGGCTTTGAAGTAGATGTCTTATGTTGCAAAGACCTGTTTCTTGTAGCTCTCCTCGGCTTCGTTGAAACCGGCATTGTTAGCATTCCGGCAGTCCGTCTTCCGCGACTTCTTCAGCGCGTCTAGCTCGGCCTGGAGCTCATCTCGTTTTTTCTCGACCGCGTTCAGTTGACCGAGCAGTCTGTTGTTGTCTGCATTGGCATTCTCGAGTGAAGTTTTTGCCCGGCCGAGCTCGGTTTGGAGGCTCTGGACTTGGCTGGCTGTGTCACTGGCCTTTTGCCGAAGTCTATGGATGCGCTCCAAAACTAAGTGTTGTTTTTGAATGGCCTGCAAGAAGCAAAGTTCGTTAGAGAAGGAACCGGGCAAACACTTGTGGAAATTTCAAAGGAAAATTGACTTACCCTTGCCATGGATTTCACAGATGATTTTACCAACTGAGTGTCAGGGACGTGGTCGCTGCCGACCATGTCGCTCGGTAGTAGTAGAGCTTTGGAGAGATCGAAGGCTAGCAGGTGCTCTTTGTCAGCCTTGATCGAAGCCGTTGCCGGGATGTCTTGACCCCGGTGTTTCAACTGTGGGCGCCAAGCCGGTATTGGGTTAACTGTTTCGGTTGGCTGCTCGGTGGTCAGTTCGGCCACAAGCTCGGCAGACGGATCCGCGCGGGCTCTTTTTCCAGCACGGCGTGGAGTTGGTTGCTTGCTGGATTGCCCGGCTGCTGGAGAGGCCAGAGCGACCACGGCATCGCTTGTTTGCCCGGTGGCTGGCGAGCGGATTGCAACGCTTGGTATCTCGGCCGATGTGGCGGTGAGCAAGTTCTTGATTCTGCTTCTTTTTGCCATCTCTTGCTCCTCGGTCAGACGGATGAGTGGAACGTCTGGCAGGGTTGGATCTGGTGGAGGTGATGGAGCGCGAAGGAAATCTGTGACTTTACTCCGGCGGGGAGCGGAGTATCTGTATGTGGGAGTGTAGCCGAGCAATTGGTTGCAATCTCGGTGGCGGTAGCGAAGCGCGGTCCTGATTGCCTCTACGTTGGGGAATTGATAGTTGGCTTGCAAGGCTTGGATTGCTGCAATAGAAACAAGAAAAAATGATGATTAAGTACAGAAACATGAAGTAAATCAACCGAGCTAATTTACGCGGCTTACATGATCTGCCAAAGTTTTTGCTTATCATCCAGCCCGGTACCGCGGCTGTCTCGTAATTGCCAGACACCCAGAAGAAATCATCGTCGTGAAGATCCTTGTCTGGAGTGCCGGTCACGATCTTCTCTCTGCCCGGTCTAATCTTAAGATAATAGGCGAGATCGTCCCCGGTGTGGCCTAGTGTGTATTGGCGAAGGATCTCGGCTAAACCTAGACTTATGCCTAGCCGGTTGTTTATTTCGTGCACGCCGTTTATTATTCGGTAGGTGTTGGTGGATACTTGGGTTGGTGCTAGCCCGGTCCGGCGCAGGAACTCGGTCATCAGGGGATTGATTGGGAAGCGGAGGCCTCCTTCTACTATTGACAGCACGGTGAAGGGGCATTGGTCAAGTCTGCCCCAGGGTGTTGTCTTCTCTTCCGCCAGCTCTAGATGGACGTGGGCCGGGATGCCGTACTTCTCTCTAAACGCGTCTAGCGCGGCTGGTGTATCCACTAGGAAGCGGAATTTCCCCATGAGACCGAGCTAGTGTATCTCGGCTGAGGGGTTTGGCACTGTGCTAGTTGGATTTTGCTCGGTCTTGAGAGCCTCGGTTGTGGTCAAAGGCCCCCTTGGACTCTGCAGGAAAAGGATGGCAAGTGTGAGTGTGAGAGCGGTCGCGCAAAGCGAGCTTGATTTTAGCTCGGTCATGAAAAGTGCCAAACCACCTCGGTGTTTTAAGCTTACCCAGGAGCCCGGTCGCCTAAGCAGGCCAGATATTAGCCCGGTCGAACGACCTGGTCCACTTTGCTATCCCGGTTTTAGTTGGGTTTGTGACAAACATGTTATATGCTCGGTTCTTAGAGTTTTTTGGATCAAACGAAGACCAGGAGCCCGGTCCGCCCCAGTTCTTCAGTGTTCTTCAGGAAAAATGAAGAACACCATGAATGTTCGAAGGTTTAGGGTGGGTTTTGGGTGCCCAAATCCTAAAAGCTACGTTTTTCTACCCTAATGTGTGAAATACCAGTAGAAATGGCAACAAAAGAGAGGTTAAAGGGCATACCAGTGAAGGGCAGGGGCTCTTTCTTCTTCCAACGCAAGCTCAACGATGGCGATAGAGAAGGGCGCGCAGGAGCTTTGAGATGCTTGAAGGAGGAAACGGCAGTAGGAAGGAATGAGAGAGGGAAGTGGCCTGTATATAGGCCAAAAAACCGCCAAAATTTGAATTCCATTCGACGGCGGTTGGCCGCTCGAGACGAATGGGAGGGCGCCACCTGTCACCATTAATGGCAGCATCAGAGTTGAAGAGACGGGGGACAGGTGAGACGTCAGCCGAGCAAAACGAAGAGACAGGCTGGAGAGTCGAGGAGTCAACCGGGCTACATTTGAAGCAAGGATCATCAGCCGTGGAGCATAACCGGGCAAGTTTGCAAACAGGAATGTTTCACTAGCCCGGTCATCATTTCGCATTCTGACAACCGAGGAGGTGTAATCCCGGTCGAAGTGAATAATCCCAGTCACGCTTTTGCGGACGGAATTAAGGGGCAATTGAGAGGGAGATTTATGATCTGGAATTGGGCCGAGGTAACGGCCGAGGAGATTGGTAGTCGAGTGGATCATTGGATTGAAATGATCCATAGTCCATCCAGAATTGGGCTACTAGAACCTGGGCTGCGCAGATGTTGGGCCAAGTATGCGCCGCCCAGTCCGAGTATAAGTTGCTCGGTTAAGGCAACGCTCGGTTAGACCGAGCTACGTGTATGGCATAGGCGAAGCCGGTCAGGTTGGCCGAACGGCGCCCGGAAAGGCGTCATCGGCCGAGGTACTAGCCTGCTTGACGAGGAGGCCAACCACAGTCGAGTTGAATGACCGGCGCCCGGAAAGGCGCAGTCAGCCGAGATACCCGTTTGCTCGGCACGGAGGCCGACTGCAGGCGTTCATGAGACGTCTCGGGCTCGGCTAGGCCGAGGTGCTACCTAGCCCGGTTCTCTTGAGCGTAGCCAGTGAAATGCTTGGGCGTAAAGCGCAGCCCGGCCAGGTATAGAGCAGCTCGGCTGCCGAGCTCCAGCAGAGAAAGCTGGCAGTTGAGATTAGGTGATGTTCAGCAAGGTTACGCTGACAGATGGGATAGCAGAGCCACGTGTCAGGAGATGACTGGGAGTGGATATGGGGCGCAGAGGGTATATAGGCATGTCTGCGCCCCCATACGCGACACACGAACATTTGGTAAGAAAATACCTACACACAAACACCCTCTTTCCCTCTCTCTATCCCTTGGTGTGTGCTAATTTGATCGTCGGAGGGGTTTTCCGACCATACACCGCCGGGTAGCTCACCGCCGTTGTGCTTTCAGGTGATCGGACAGAAACGGAACACGGAAGAAAAGAGTACGGGCTTGCCGGAATATTTGCTCCCCGTACAGTCCGATAGAATGTTCTCAACCCAAATCTCATTCGATCGGATATAACATATACTTGGTAAGAAATTGACTTACTTTGTAGAAAACTACCAATTGGTTGCCAAAAGGGTCGTCTTTTAATCCATCATAGAAGAATTGAGGAGACTGAACAAATGCCAAGTCATCCCTTTGATTGTTGAATCCACCAAGAAATAAACACATTGCGTGGAAAACAATTTGTGGATTATTTGCGTACATGTCACAATCCACATTAAGCATGAATGGAGCATTTGTCATCACTCCTGATACTCTCGTCTGTTCCATCATTGTAAAATTATTTGCATAAATAACATATACAAATCAGACCAATAATTTAATAACATAAGACAAATAATTAAGACAAAGTAGTTTTATAGAAGTTCATTAATTGTGGAGTAGAATAAAGTTCTTACGAGAATATTCATAGCACCAGCCTTGAAATGATGATGATGTTTTGGACGTTTCTCTCTGGACATATAGACCAGATGAGGTATTCCATTCGATTGTACTTCCTTGTTCCCCTATATAACCTTCAAACATAAACATAAATTTAAAGTCTCCTTACATAGCCAACAGAAAAAAACGATGACTGAAATTTCTACTCTCACAAGATTCTCACAAGACCCTCACAAATTTGAATTACTCATGATGATGTGGACCTCATAATACACGAGTAGACCCCACATATATATGGATGGCCAGGATCATTTTGGGGGTATGGAGGTCTCCCAAAGGGGTCCCAAATAAAAATTTATTATTATTATTATTATTTTATAATTTTTGGCTAGGTTAAAAGTCACATCTTTTATATTTTCAATATTAAATAAATGTAGGTATGTGAAAAAAAAAAAAAAAAACATTTAGGGGTTATTTGGGATGAACTAAATAAGTATATTTTTTGAATTTTTAGATTAAAAAGTAGAGGAAAAAAATATGATTGTTTGGGATAATGTTTTGACTTTTTGCAAAAAAATATGTATTAAGATACTGTATAAAATAACAAAAGTACCATATTACCTCTAGATATATAATTGCCTACTGACAGTGATGGTACCGTCATGCATACGGTTGACAACAAGATGTATAGGACTAGATTGCCTACAATGTTGTTGGGATTGGACAGTGCTGTTTGACCCGTGAGGGCCCACCACGTGTCCCGTTTTGATAATCAAAACCGTATAATGTGTAGAACTCGTCGAGTACTATATGCTTATAAAAAATCACGTTGATTTGATATCGATAGTTATCTGATCGGATTAGTTTTTTTGTCAACCGTTACTTTGTATACTGTCCATTTTTTATACAAAACTGATTTGATCATAGAGTTATCGATATCTGATTAATGTGATTTTTTATAGGAATATAGTACTTGATGAATTCTACATATTGAACGGTTTAGATTATCAAAACGGGACCCGTGATGGGCCCTTACGGGCTGAACATCATTGTCCTGTGTATCAGGAGAAGTGCATCCGGCTATCTAATGTGTACCTGTAGCACAGCATACAGCACATCACTTCAATACACTTTTTGACTTGTACTTTTTTTTATACATTTATTTTTTTCATATTTTTTTTGTAAATAGTGAAAACTTTTTGACTTTTTACCTTTTTTCATGGATGCCAAACCCGCCCTTAATTTATTTTTTTGTTGCATAAATTACACATTTTACCCTACAATTTGACTCAAATTTAACTTTGATTCCTCTTATATCAATTTCAAGAAAAATTTTCTAGTATGCAATGCACACTAAATACAATTCTATCACAAAATTACATAAGTCTTTACGAACTTACATAAGTGATCTCACAAAAATGTGTAAGTTGAATATACAAATTTGCTTATGTCTATTCATAAAAGTGAAGTTATGCGAATTTGTATTCAATTTATACATTTTTGTGAGATGACTTATGTAAATTTGTAAAAACTAACGTAATTTTATGGTAAAATTACATATGATGTGCATAGCACACTAGAGCATTATCTCAATTTCGATAGCTTGGTCTCTACACTTTAAGTTCAATGTGAATTTGGTAGACAACCTTCCCAAATTGTAAGAAAATGAATCAAACTAAGTAACAAGAATATAAGCTGATTAATTCTACATAACAACAAGTAATATTTGCTTGGGGGCTGCCTAAAAGACAAATAAATTATTGGATTCATGAAATACCTTAATTATAGTGGGGTGGTTTTTGCGTTGTATATTTGAGAAATCTGCAAAATCACCTGCCAGTTCACAAGGTATGGACCTTTGGGCTGCTTCTTCAATTTTTTTGCTAAGCTTTGCATATTCATCCTACAAAAGAGACAAGAGATATGAAGACATAGATTGAGCTTGTTTTATAATTATATCGTCAATTTGATATACATTATTGAGATTTTTTTTTTTTTTTTTCTTTGAAAGTATTTTGTCTTCAACTTTAACTCAAGGGATTTGGCATAATAGGAAGAGAAGGTAATTCAAGAGCTTACCACCTAAGAGTATGAAAGTCAAACATTTCAATTTTTAGCCACTGGAGGTTTGTCCCGTCATCAACATTAAGATCTTAAAATTAATCGAGATACACGTAAGTTGATCTACACACCCAATTATTCACCAAAAAAAAAAAAAGCCTTCAACTTGTTTTGCTTCACTCTCTTTGTAATTTTTTTAAATAAAATATCATTACTTTTACGTTAAAAAATATGCTTGCATTTATGTAATCGAGAAACCTCTCCATCTATCGTCAGTTGGGTATTGTATCCGATGTTTGGTGTTAAAATTAGGTATTTTGTCTTATCTCTCAAGTTAAAATTAGGTATTTTGTTAAAATTAAGTATCCGGCCTCGAGTCTATTTCTCTCGTCTTCACATGCAAAAGAGTGTTAAAAACTTATTTTACATTGCCTACATTATTATCTATCATTGTGCACTCTGCTATTTGGCTTATATATATTATATATAGATAAATTACATTAACTTCCTCTTAAATTTAATGAAAATATAGTAAATTTTACAATTTAAACATGGATAAAATCTATTTGATGTTATATGACTTGGTAGTACTTTTTTCCGTCTCTTTTAAAAATAGCCATATGCTCTCTGGTTTTTGGACTAAAATACAATCATTAACACCATTAACTATATATGTAAAATGACTATAATACCCTTAAATCTTATATTTTTTTGTTATTTTCTTTATCTCTCATTTCTCATATACATAATTTATAATGTTTAATATTAATTCAATTAAATCACAATTAATTACAAATTCTTAATTATTTTTTGTAATTCTTAAATTTTTATTGTAATTTTTATTTATTTATATTTTAGATCACAATTAATTCTAAATATTTAACTATTTGATGTGATTACTAATTTTTTAATCTAATTTTAATTTAATTATATTTTAGATCATAATTAATTCTAAATTCTAAATTATTTATTATAATTTCTAACATGTTAATCTAATTTTAATTTAATTACATTTTACATGAATTCTTACTTATCGTTTATTTTATATTTTATTTAATTATAATTTAATTCAATTCTTTATTATATTTTATATTTTACATCAATTCTTAATTATATTTTCATTTATTTTAATTAAAATATTAATCTAATTTTTGGTTTAAAACAATAGGGTTTAAATTGTCCTTTTGTTCTATTAATTTCATTCTAATTTTTCAAAAAACAAAACTCGCTCTAAAAAATAGCGTGTGTAATATATCTTCTATTATTTTGGATGGAAAAACTAACGGTAATACTTTATTCCAAAACCACGTGAGAGCTTTCTAACTATATTTGAACAATAGGGAAGTAAAGTGTCCCAATCCAAACCATAAGTGGATAAATGAATTTAACCCTTTTAACATAATTACATTAACCTCCATTTTGATAAAGCTAAAATAATTGAAACTAATGCAGCTAATGTTAAAACACAATGATAAATAATATATATATATATATATATATATATTCAGTATAAAACATATGAGAATATTATTTTTTTTCATTCATATGACTGACAAATTATTGATGAAAAGTGATTAAATGTTATGAGAATTATTAAAACTTAAAAGAAACTGAGGAGATATAAGTGTCATTTACCCTTATTAGGGTAAACTACTAATAGGTCCTAATAGTTGGATTTAATTTCTATCAAGTTCTATTGAAAACAAGTCCTAATAAAATCATCGCTAAAAAAAATTATTATGATATTTTTTACATATGTCGCTAAAAATTGACAATTAACAATTTTTTTGTCACGATTTTTATAAAATGTCGTTAAAACTTACCATTAGTGACTCTTTTGTGATGAATTTTTTAAATTGTCATTGAAAGTTGAAACTTAGTAACATTTTTTGTCACAATTTTTTTTAATTGTTACTAAAATTTATAATTAGTGACTTTTTTGTGACAAAATTTTCAAACTATCGTTAAAAATTGATAATTAGTGACGGTTTTTAATAATATTTGATGAAAAATATCATTAATTCTCACATAATTTATTAAACAATAAGTTTACCTATTACGACCTATATGTAATTTCCCTTATTGTTTTGACAAGTGACATCAGCTTGAATTACCTTCATCCTTTTCCATAATTGTTTGAACTCCAGCGAAACATCTTGAGATGATATGGACTGAATAGTGAAGTATTTAAATGGGGCTCTGATTTGAATGTTGTACTTCTTACAAAATGGAACCCAAATCTTAGCAAATTTGGAAGCTTCAACAAGAGAATAGAAGGTGAGAGGAGAAGCACCATCATCGGACACATAGCAAGCTAACTTATCGGATGGATAATCAACTGCTAACAGAGATAGTACAGTATTTACTGTAAGGATAGGGGGTTCCAGGACAGGGTCTGCTGTTGTAACAAACATGTCCACTGGAGGGAGGTCAAGCTTCCTGTTTAACCCGAAAAATAAATAAATAAATAAACAAAAAAATGAATGACTTCACATTAAATTATTTTAGGACAGATAAATATTATGTACCAAGGAAAAACATATGAAGAAAAAAATTGAATATATGGTGTAAATTTAAACATGGTGCTCTAATTTTTTATTTTTGTTTTTTCTTATAGAAATAAGTTCATTCAAGCCCTGAACTCATTACGATATCTACTTTGAAAATTTCAATCCTAATTTGTTTAAGTCTACTTATATAGTAGCGATTGGTAGCTCGAATTTGAGCCCCCCGAATCCCCCGAATTCAAAAAACTACGTCGTTTTTGAATTTATTTATTTATTTATTTTTATTTTTTTTAAGAAGAAGAAAATCAGAGGAAGAAGGAGGAGGAGAAGAAGAAGAAGAAGAAGAACTGGAGGAGAGGGGGCCAGCAAAATCGGGCTGGAGATGGAGGCGGGGCCGGAGGCGACGACGGTCGGAGGCGGGGCTGCGACGAGCTGCTGCTGCGACGATCGGCCGGTCGATCTGCCATTGATCGGCGGCGACAGAGACGAAAGAGGGGCCCTCTCTCTCTCTCTCTCTCCATTCCCTCTTCTCTTTCTCTCTTTCTCTTCTCTTTCTCTCTTTCGGGCTGTTCCGCCGGGAGGGGGGGATTTCAGGGAAAAAATCATTTTCCTAAATAAAAATATATAATTATAGATATATGAGGCATTATTGAAAAGTGAAACAACCAGGCACTAGATTATCAGATATTTTTTTCCTTACTACATATCATAGTCAGTTCATTTACAAACACAAAATATTCGTAGAATCAGATACAATCTTTTCAAATATTTGTTGAACCCATAAAAATGTGAGACTATGTTGTTCAGTTTTGTAATCGATTTATATGTTTCTTGGCTCTCTTTTTCTAGAATAGGTGAATATATAAAAATAAATAAATCGATTAAAAAGTTGCTACAAACTGGGCGAGGGAATACAAATAATAGTGCACCACATAAGATAATAAATATGTTGGTAAGCTATAGATATACCATTGCAAGAGACGTTCTGGGTACGTTTTGTAATCAACTTGGTTCCATTTGCTGCTGAGAATGAGAACCCAAGTGAAAGCAAAACATGACTCGCACAAAAAGGCTAAGATCCAAATGAACCCATGATCTTTGAGAGAGAGTAAACGATAGAGTAGGAGAGAGAAGAGGAGGAAAAGGATGATGAGTTCAACAGCTCTTGGTATGTTGTTTCTACGACTGATTCTTTCATGGAGAGGTAGAGAGATAGGTTTGGCCATTTTGAAGAGGAATAGGAGGCGTACTTACCTTCCAAGAGGACTGGCTTTGTTTGTAATTGGGTGTGTTTGATCTTCTGGTTATGGTTATTTATAGGTAATTTATGTGATAACTTTGATGCATGGAGTGTAAAAACTTTTGTTGGAAACTAAGTCGGGTTTAGAACCTATATCCGATTGGGTTGCTCATGGTGGCGTGACCTAAGATCCATAAAGAGACCCAATCAAAGTAAATTTGAATTAACTTATCCTAGGAATAAGTATGATTAACCCACTATCTCATCTATTGAGGAGATAGAATTGTGGGTAGTTATAACACTCCCATATAATATATGTATTATATGGTGAGAGTTGATTTTAACCATATCAGGCAAGTCTCCTGCAATCTTCTCTATTTGTCCTTCTCTCTCCGCAGAAACAAATAATAGTCATTGTACGGTGAAGAGTGTGGGTAGTTCTCTAGTAGTTCTACTCCATTGTTGGGAATTATTCGAAGACATCAATGGAGGCATGTGATTCACCCACATGATCTATGTGGATGCAATTTGAATGTAAAAGGTATGCCTGAATCTGTTTATTTTTGCTGTGTATTATTTCTAATTTTTTCTACATTGGTATCACAGCCATTGTTGGGTGTTTTCATGTTATTTATGTATGAATATATGTATAGATATGATTTGTACATAAAAATTGATGTTTTTCGAACCATCGCACTACAAAAAAACTAGATTTTTACGGCTTCACATCAACAACATACAGTAAATGCAAGCCATGGTTTCTCACTTTTACGACTTGCTTTTTTTGCATGTCATAAATAATTCCTCAACCACGACGCATCTATTGCATAGGTCGTAAATGCTAATAATGATGATTTTTTACGGCTTGCAATGTTAGTCGTAAATAATAAAAATTTCTATGACGTGCACATGGCATGCCGTTAATACATCAACTATACGCGACACACATATACGAGCCGTTAAAAATATTGAACATTCCAGGATGCACAAAAAGCCAGCTGTTAAAAATTTCACTTTCCACAACGCACAAAAAGCCAGCCGTTTAAAATATTGTTCTTTTCACGACACGCAATTACTGTCATGAAAGGTACAATAAAAAAAAAAAAAGTAGATCAACAACATACAAGCAGTGCAAGCCGTAGTTTTTGACTTTTACAACTTTCTTTTTTTGCATGTCTTAAATAATATCATAACCACGACATGTCTATTGCGAAGGCTATTAATGCTAATGATGGTGATTTTTTTACAGCTTGCAATATTAGCCATATATAATACAATTTTCTATGAAATGCATATGATATGTCGTTAATACATCAACTATATACGGCACATGTATGTCAGCCGTTAAATATATTTCACTTTTCATGACACACAATTTATGTCGTTAACGGTATGATACAAAAAAAAATGCCAAAATAAAATATATTTTGGCACACTAGAATTTTTTTTTTTTAATCAAATACAAACTCTCTGGCTTCGTTGAAAATTGTATACATTGCAAAACTGAAAAAGAGAGGATTCGAAAGGGAGATTTTGGCAGCGACAAGATTTCAACCTTAAAACGGTGCTCTCTCTTCAGCGGTGAGACTGATTGGGCGGCGGCAACGATCGACGGTTCGAAGGGGATGGGTTTTGTTCTATTCTCTTCAATCTGAAAAAATATTAGTTCAATTCTTGAGGTATGTTCGGATTCCACCCTCCTCTCTCTCTCTCTCTCACACACACACACACACACACACACATTCAATCCATATTTGTTTGATTATTTGGTGCTTTTAATTGTAATTTCGATTGTGGGTTTTTAGAATTTTGATTGACGGAATAACATTATGGATTGTTGGATTTATTTGAGTGTTGGGTTTGTTTGGGTATGTAAATTAAGACTCTAGTTCATCAACTGTTTCAAATGCAACAATAGAGCCTAATCGAACCTGCATGAAAATGAAATTAATGGTTACAAATCAATATATATATATATATATATGCCTTTCGAATGAATCCCAAGCCTGTGTAAATGGCCATGGATGAATCGGTTTTTTGACATCCCATGAGAATCCAGGGGTTTTAGCAAAGAAAAATCCTAGATTGGTTACAATCTATTTGGATTGATAGTTTTTGAGGAGAAAAGAAAAGAAATGATGGGAAAAGAAAAATCTCAATCAAATGTTTGCATAATGAAGGGGTTTTTTTTTTTTTTTTTTTTTAACACAATTAAGGGTTAGTTTGTGAATTGATTTTTAGTAATATTTTAATTTTTTACGAAATAATATGTTAAAAAAAAGAAGAAAAAAGAAGAAGAAGTTAATCAAGTTAATTTTTTGTATCAATTTTTAAACTATAACTCCATTTGTTCAACTTTGTGGGATTTTGTACTGTAGATTTTTACTGCTTGTTTCAGTTAAATAAAATTTATGAGTTCTTGGGATTTTGATCAATTGATTAGTTTTTCACTCCCTTTTTCAGTTTTTGATCTTTTTAATTGTAAATTTTAGCTGTTTCAGTTGAATAAATTTATCGTGGGATTTTGATCGATTCATTACTTGGGTTTGGCCAAAAATATTTCAAGTTTCATTCAATTTAGTTCATCTTATATTGATTCATACTAGTTAGTGTAGACACCCCATTTTTGACCGACCTTAAGACTCAGACGTCACCGATTGAGTGCTTGGTGATGTCGCATATTGTGCTCGTTCTGAGGTTGCGGAGTCTCGGCTGCGAGCCTTGCCTCCGGACTTCCGGACTCTTTTGTTCCTTGCCTCGGTTTGCGAACCAGGCCCCGTTTTCTCCGTTTTCTTTTCCCGAAGGGAGGGAGAGGTCTCGTAGATCATCTCTCAGTGGCCGTAGGCTACGTTTCGTGGTCGTAGGCCATTTTTCCCGTTTGGAGCCCGTTTGGAGCCCGGTTGCAGTAGGGGATCAATCCAGTTGGACCGAATCTGCGCGGCTTCACCAAAACTGGCATAACTTTTTCCACATGAGGAATTTTAATGCAAGGTTTGCAGCATTGGAAAGCTAACTTTTGGGGCTTCATCCTAGGGGGTGGCCGGCCACCTTTGACCTTTTTGACCTGGTCGGCCGGCCAGGTAAAGTGGCCGGCCGGCCACCTGAACCTTTTGAACTGGCCGACTGACTAGGGGAGGTGGCCGGCCGGCCACCTGAACCTTTTGCACCTGGTCGGCCATTTTTGTCTCCGTGAGTGTATTCCAGCTGTGCCAGCTATTTTCCACTTGACCCATTGTCCGAGGGTCTCCCTTTTTGGGGGGAAATTTGAATTGGTTTTTCCCCCTCATTTTTCCCTTCTCTCCCTCTATAAAACCAGCACCTCCAGCTGCATTTTAGGGGGTTACAAAATTGTTTTGGAGCCTTGCATACAAAACCTCCATCTCTCTCTCCTTCAACCCTCAAAACCCTAAGCTTCTTGCACCCTTTACACTACAACCCATAGCACCACACCTCCACACTCCATTCCAGCCCTTTGAAGCTGATTTCCAGAGGTTGAGAGCTCACAAACCTAGTCCAAAAGCTGTTGAAGTTTGGTTCTACAAGGGTGAGTCCTTTTCTTCCCTTTTCTAGTCTTTTCTTGCTTCATCTATAAGCCATACTTGCAAGCATTTTTGGGCTCCGACCCAAACTAGAAATAGTCTTATTTTGAGCTTATCTTCATGTTTGATTAGGGGTTTTTCTCTGTTTGAAGCCACCTGCTGCCCCTTTCCCTTTATCTCTCTTTTATGACTATTTCTTGCATGATATGTTAGCCTTTTTTTGAGCATTTCTGGGCTCCAAGCCAAACTATAAAATGTCTTGTTTTGAGCCCCTCTTCAACTTTGTTGAAGGGCTCTCCTTGTTTGAGGCCATCTACTACCACTTGTCTCCTATCTCTCTTTGTAGGCTCATTTTTGCATGATAGTTTAGCTCTACTTGTGAGCATATTTGAGACTTGACATAAACTGTAAAGTGCCTTGTTTTTAGCCCCTCTTCAACTTTGTTGAAGGGCTCTTGGCCATTTGGGGCCAGCTACTGTCCCTTGTCTCTAATCTCTCTTTTAGGGCCATTTTTGCATGATAGATTAGCCCTACTTATGTTCATTTTTTAGAGTTGTCATAAACTGAAAAATATCTTGTTTTAATCTCATCTTCAAGTTTGTTTAGATGCCATTTTTGTTTGAGATCATATGCCTCCTTGTATGCTTGATTGTCTCTTATTTTGAGCCCTACACCTAAGCTCTTGTTGCATGCTTTGTTTGGCCATTTAGCCACTGAAATCCAGTTGATTTTCAGTGGCTAACACACTGTTTTGAGCCTCCAAATCAGAGGGGGATGACCCCCTCTCACCTTGACTAGTTTGATGGTCATTTTGGCCTTCCAAAGAGACCCCTCTTTGCATGCTTCTTAGCCACATTTCAGGGTCAATTTGGCAAGTTTTGGAGCTATCATATTTGATTTTCAGAGTTGTTTGTGCCATGCTAAGTGTCTTTGATGCATGTGCTTAATAACCCCTTTGTATGCCCTCCAAAGGAGCCCCTCATTTGTGCATGTGTTGGCTGCCTTCCCATGTTTATTTGGGCATATTTTGGCATGTTTTATTCACTGATTTTTGCTAGTTTGATGAGTTCTCACTTGCTTCATGTACTTGCGATGTAACCCATGTTTACTAGTCAAAATTGCATGTTATGTTAGGCCATCTTGCTAACATCTTTTGACCATGCTTTAAACTGGAAATGTGCATATTTTGGGACTGCCTTGGGTCTGTCTTTAGACTTCATGATCAAATAATACATGCTTTGTATAGCTATAAGTCATTGCATATGCCTAGTTTTGAGTTTCGGGGCTCATCTCATGCATCGGGTGCCACATTTCTATGTTTCGGGACCATTTAGCATCATGCACCAGTGCTGGAACTTGCATGTTTTGTATGCCATATTTTGTGCCTTGCCATGCCTTGTTAGAGTGGCATTTGTGCCTTAGGGTCGGTCCTCGGTTTGCGTGCATGCGTGCACGCATTTCGAGTGTCTCATTTTCATCTAATGGCCACTGATGTGAGTGTGGCTGAGGTCCACTCATATTGGTGTAAGTCCATCATGCATCGCGTATGCCATTTCATTTCATAGCGTTGCGTATGCTAGGTTGCATGTTAAAGCATTGTGTATGCCGTGTTACATCGAGCATTGTGTATGCCATTTCATAGCATTATGTATGCTAGGTTGTATATTAGTTGCATTCATGCATGTCATGCATATTGCATTGTGTTTGGGATAGGAGTTAGCCCAAGCACGGGAAACGAGGGACGTTTCGTACTTTGAGTGACGGAACGTGTCTCAATTCCCTGTCGCCGACACTCCGGATTATCCATGATGGAGTCTAGGCCTTGTTATGTTTTCATGTGCATTCATTCCATATTGAGTCGTGCAATTCGACTCCTCGGCCATCATGCATCGAGATGCGTGATTGGTGGCACGAGGATCGAGGACTACACTCCCTGAAGAGTAGTCGTGCATACATATGTGAAGATACATTGCCATGCCCCTTTCCTGCTCTCTGTTGCAGCAAATCAAAAACCGGCAATCTTTTGGGGCTTCGCGCAATATTCCGGGCTTAATTGTAAACAGAGGCTAATTGGGGCGTCGCAATGGATTTCCGCGCCAAGAAACCTGAACATGCATCATTTATCATCCGGAACAGAACCAAGGCGGTCCATGAATTTGCATGTTATTTATTTCATTCCTTAGTTAATTTGTTAATTAATTAGGAATTTTGTACTTATTCGGACTGTAATTATTTATTCGGACTGTATATTATTTATTCGGACCCTCCGAGTGAGGGCACAATTGTAATAAGTGTGCGTGCGTGTGATGTATGTCTTCCAACCCCATGTCTTTCTCCCTTTTATTTACCAGCTTATGATGGTTAGAATAGGGCATGTTTCAATTAGCATACAGTATGATAGCATGTTTGCATTCATTCATCTGTTTTGCATGCACCGGGCTCGGCGCATCATAACTCACTGCATTGTATTTCAATTCCAAGTTGAATACATGTTAGTTGTAGCATTTCACATGCCATCTTTAGAATAGCCGAGCCTGCTATAGTTGCATTTTTGCATGTGTTGCATTAGGCATTTCTGTATAGTTAGGATCATGCATAGATTTCTAACATAGCTTCTGTTTTGGCTTGGAGTACTCGGTAAGTTTTTACGCTTTAGCATCCTTGCATGTGTGTGAGTGACTGCCATGATAGCATGCTTACCATGAGGCTATGTGCTTATGTGATAGACCTGCTTGAATGCCTGTGGGTGAAGGTTGGGTTATTTGGATTGGGACAAATCATCGACTGTGAGTTTTAAGCCCACTAGATAGTGGCAAAACCATGTTTTCTAAGCCCACCCGAGGGTGGCAAAATCTGCATTTTAAGCCTACTTGCGAGTAGCAAACCATCTTTCAAAAAAACAAACATTAAATATTTTGTTCCAATTCAGGCGACCCGGTCTATACTTGTATGCTGTGCGCATCACGTAGTAAATCTAGGCTAATAACCAGAATAAGAACACATAATGTTTTCAAAACTTGATATCATGGTTAGTAGAGGCCGATCTTTGATCGAGCGAGCAGGGGTGCTCACGAAGTGACCTTCCCCAATCGTACCCAAGTTCCCGAGCCGAGGCAGCTTTGGTGATGACGGACACGTGGCCTTAGGCAACGAGTCAGGGTTTCCTAAATTTCCCAAAATAAAATATTTAGATGGCGACTCTGTATTTGGCAAAGCAGTCCATGTTTGGCACTTCTTTCAAAAATCTGTTTTCTCAAAACGATTTGCCGGATTTGGACTCTTTGGTTCGGATTAAGAACCTTGACATTTGAGTCCTGAACTGTAGTGAGCCCAAGACGAACAGAACGGGACTCATCCTCCCGGGGCGTTCGGCGACGTCTACAGTTAGGCATCTTCTTTGTATATTTTTAATTTTGTTTTTGATTTTGTATTGCAGTCCTTACTGAGTGAACTGGATTGATGAGGATTGAACTAATTCAACTTAGTTACTAGAATTGACAAACAATCTATAAACTGAGTGAACTGGGTTGATGACAGTTTACTCAGTAGATGAAAGGAACTCAGTTCACTCAGTTAGGGTTGATGACAGTTAATGGAATTAACAAACAATCTATAAAAGTTCTATTCTTTTTTAGCTGACAATAGATGAAAGGAATAACATCAAGTGAATATCAGACAATGGGTTGTGATTTTTAATTGAGTCACCTAATGAGATTTAGGTTTAACACAATACTGAGTGAAATTATTACTGGCATTTTTTTCCGAAACTACTTCAATTATGAGTGGTATATTCTATCTTTGAATTTCTATAAATTTGCAATAGTTAAACAATGATGGGCTTTGTATCCTATCTTCAGTGCTTACCTTAAAGGGTCTATAATCCTCAATACTGTGATTATAGATATTACTATTGTTGTATATATATTTGTTACTGCTTCCTACTAAACATTCTTCTAATCTTCCACCATGTCTTAGATTGATAATCAAAACCATAATTTATTTTCTTTCTAGACAGTATAGATTTAATTTTGGTAGTATTATTGTGCTATTTGTAATATATATATATATATATATATATATATATGTATAAAAAGTAATTCAAATGTGATGCTGGATGATCTTACATTATGGATAAACCCAGTGCACAAAACTACCGCTAAAGTAAGGTCAGGATATACAACCTTACTTAATGGTTTGATGTTAATGTAACTACTGTCATGATTAATGAAAAAATTTATTAATTTTATGTATGAAACCACTCAGTTTTATTTACTTACTACATTTCCCTTATCATCAACTACTACATCTTGAGTCACATCACTATTTTTTACACTAATGATTACATTTCGTAAAACATTAGAAAATTCTACGAGGTCCATAACGACAGATCCTCTACGATCAACTTCCTCTTTGCTAACACCAACCTCTGAAATCGATGGACCAGGATCAACATCACTAGTGTCATCACCACCTCTGCGTACATCAATCTCGGACAAACTCAGAAGACCTCTGCGTTCATGAATAACTGAACCACTTTCCCCAAAACCTCTTAACAACAAATTTCTTTGCCTCTCCGATAAACCCACAAACTTAGTCCGTGTCAGAATCAAAATGGCCTTCATTGGAGGACAATGCCAAACATCAACATTTTCATTAGTATATTTTTTAGATAACACAACAATAGAAGAGGCCCTCATTTGCGAATCTTCTGGCATGTCACTAGTAGAATACTTCAGCTATCCCTTCATTTTACAATACGTAATCCCCCTTTTAATATTTGAATTTTCAAGTCGATACTTCACTATCCATGGCGCTTGTTTGTCGTTAATTAAACAATAACCATTCCCATAATAGACTAACTCGCATTGACAATCCACAGGGAAAAGAAACCATGCTTGTAGACTGTCATTACCATCTAACCTCCGATTATAAACATTTATTCTGACCAACCCACTGGTATTGGGTGCGCAAAGGGAGGAATATTTTATCAATATTTTATCAACCTTAATACTCTTTTGTTTGTATCTTAACCTCAATTGAGAAAATAAATTAGGCAACGCAAGTTCAATACAACTGAAATCACTTGCTGAAACACCTTCCACAATACCAGTTTTTATATCGTCCACCTCTATTAACCTAAACATTACAAATAAAAATAGATAAAATTACAATTATAAACAGTTTTAAAGTACATTTGACTCCTTAAAATAATTTGCATTCTTTTCCACTAACAGTAGCAGCCACTAAATATATGGCACCCTTTTGAATACTTCCAACATTTTCCAACAGCGTATCTTTGTAATCCATCCAAACATCAACTGGGAAGAACCGGTCCACAACTTCTATCCACTACAAGAAATTGTACTTTTGGCGACTACTTTTGGCGACGACGTTAATTTTTCATCGCCAAAAGTATATTTTTGGCGACACAGTGATCAATTTCGTTGGTAAAACTATACCTTTACCGACGCAATTTGTTGCCGTCACTAAAAAGGCATCATTATTTTAGCGCCAATTTTTTTGGTTGGCGCCAAAATTTCAAAACTTTTACCTACGAGGCTTATGTTTTAGCAACACAATGAGCGTTGCTATTAGTGTGCTTACTTTTGGCGACGACAAGTTGGCGTGGACAAAGAGTTAACCATTTAGCGACAATGACACTATTCGTCGGTAAAAGTTTTGCTAGTGGAATGATGTGATTTAGTGATTTGTGTTTTTTATTATAATTTTTAAAAGAGTTTTAAATATTCTAGTTACTAAATTGTAAAATTAAAATGATCATTGAATTAGATTACAAAATGAACCCATTGAGCCCAAACACAATCTTAAGTTGAGATAACTAATTTGAGATAATTTAAACTTTTTCAAAGAATATGGTTAGATTATCAATTTCAATATGTTTGTTTTTATTTTTAGAAACTAGTTTCAAATTTTTTTTTCCTAAAAAACTAAAAAAAAAATTGGGTGAAAAAAAAAAACTTATTATTTTGTATATTTTTATCTTTCAGGTCATAAATACTTTTTAAAATTTTAAAAATATAATTTTAATTTTTATTGCTTTCAAATTATTTTTAATGTTTTCAAAAAAAACAAATCTAAAATTTTTTTTGAATTTTTTTTTAATCTTTTAGGTCAGAAATACTTTTTAAAATTTTAAAAATATAATTTTGATTTTTATTGCTCTGAAATTATTTTTAATTTAAAAAAAAAACAAATCTAAAAATTATTTTGAATATTTTATTTTATTTTATTTATTTTTTTGGGATGATCTGCTGATCGGCGGTGGACATTTCCCTCTTAAAATTTCCCTCCTTTTTTTTTCCCTCATCAAATCTCCCCAAATTAATCTCTCAATGTATGTGTTTCTCTCTCTCTAAACGGGGAGTGACCTGGAAAATGGATTTGAAAGCCGCTGGCACATCCACAACACAAAAGAGACACCTTTGAAAGACAGACAGAGAGAGAGAGAGAGAGAGAGAGGCCTTTGCATTTCAAAAATCAAATCCTATACACTCAAAATACACCCATACATACTCTCATTTCTCTCGATTTTAGTTGAGTTTCATCCAATTTCGCCAAGATCATAGTCCTAGGGTTCGGATTCATCCTCACTCTCTCTCTACTTCCCCAAATCCGTCTATATCCTCTTACTTCAATGGCCTTCTTTTGATCTTCGTATACTTAAATAGGTAACTATACGTACTTACTTACTTACACACACTCTCTCTCTGTATATATATATATATTTGCATTTGTGTTTTCAAAGAGATTTATGTGAAGCGATGGTTCAATCTGGATATCTTTTGTTTCAATGCGTGGATCTTCATTTTGGGTGAATCTCAGAATCGAGCTCTGGATCTTTTGCATCATGGGTTTGAAGCCTTCATTTGCAGCTTTTTGCTGTGTTCGCTTAAGTTTGTAGAATTGGTGTTACAAGATTGACTTGCAAATAATTACGAATAGATTTGGGAACGGGATTAGTGACTCAATTGATGATGATAGCCTACACATCAGATTAAAAGTAGTTATAAACACTAATGTTTGGTTCTCCATGAAAATTTATTGAATATAACACATAAAAAATAGTGTGGTGAAACCCTTAGGTTTTGTTTGGATCTTGGATTTGTTGAAGGATTTGTTGAGAGAAAGGGAAAGGGAATGAGGGTTTTTTTTTTTTTTCATTTTTCCCTTCCTTATTCCTTTTTCTCCACAAATCCAAGATCCAACAACATTAAGGTTGCCACTCTCCATTTAAAATCAGTCTTCATATCTTGAAATTTAGGAGTAAAAAAATTTATGAGGGCCACATTCAAGTCTTATTTACGCTTGGCAATGCTGCTTACTACCAAAATTAAGGTCCTGCAATTGTCAAGTCATTTTAGAACTCTGTTTTTGTCATTTTGAGACAAGTTTTCAAATTATTTTTTCATCTGAAGGTTTGGGCAATCAAGCAAGAAGAAATTCACTGCCTTCAAGTTCATGATGTGAAAGAAGCAGTTCACGAGTTGACAGCAAATGCCAACGTTGCATGCTTTTCCTCCCAAGGAATAGGAGTTAAGGCAAGCTTTCTTAGATTGTTCCAACAAATTAACATGTGTGATTCATAGAAGATAATGATTTGTTGAACAATGTGTTGTGCAAATTTATAATTGGTCTGGGGTTATAAACCATATTAACTTCAACAAAACCGTCAAGTCCCTTGCAATGTTTGGAAGTAAGCTGTACTGTGGTTGCACTGGTTACAGTATCCTAGTAAACATTCTCTAACATCGATTGGATTCAGTCTATTTGGCCTTGCAATTAAGGTTATGTTTGGATCTTAGATTTGTCGAGGGAAATACATTACTCATAAATATTTATTTTTATGGGTAATTTATAAAAAAAAAATTATATTTTATTAATATGTATGCATTTTCTTCTCATTTTCCTAGCCCAACAAAAAAAGAGAGAAAAAGAATCTTCTTTTACTTCATTTTCCTTTCCCATCTTTTTCCATTTCCTTTTTAGTTTCTATCTACAAATCCAAGACCCAAACGTAGCATAAAGGTTGCCCTAGGATACCCCTCTGCCTGTACTTATGAACTTCCAATAATTTTGCAATTGATACACTCTCTAGTACTTACTAAAGAAAGCTTAAGAATATTCTTATTTGTCCTGAAAATTTAGAGAAAAAATGGCAGGAGGTGGATTTGCACAAATACACAGCTGCTACATTCTATTCCGGTGTGAGAAAAATCTTAAGGAACAAACTATACATTCTTTATGTATTCACAATGGTCTTCTCTTTGCGGGTGGTACTTCAGTTGATGGCATTGCAGGGAAGGTATTGAACCATCATCATCCCTATCATTTGTCACCCCCTCCCCCACCCCCCCAAAACAAAAAAAAAAAAAAATTAATAATAATAATAATAATAATAATAATAATAATAATAATAATAATAATAATAATAATAATAATAATAAAATATAAAACTTTGATTGATGAGTGATTTTTGTTTGCATATGAAAGGTTTTCTCTCTCTCAACCAAGGCAGTGATAGGGTCATTCTCAACGGGATTCGACATTCACTGCATGGCTGTAAACAATGACTTAATATTTACAGCCACAAAATGTGGGATTATTGAGGTATGGTTGAAGGAAAGAGTCACCAGATTTGCTTCCATCAGAATGGGTGGAGGGGGACATATGAGAATCACATCATTGACTTCAGATGCAGATGGACAGATGCTTTTTGCTGGTTCCTCCGATGGCAGAATCCAGGTTAGAACCTAAGCTGTATTTCATAGGAATATTTGAAGAGTTACAACTTTCATTACAGAATTATCTATTAGGAATCCGCGATACCTAATCAAGATAGGTGATACTCACATGCACACATAAAGAAAAATAAATCACACATGGTTGCTATGGTTTTCACTATGCCCAGAAAGGTTACCAGAGATTACAGAGATAGAAAATTAGGACAATGGGTTACAAGTGTGGTAATATCATAAATATCCTTACTCTAAAATTACGCTGTGAGTGGGTGTAGACACCCCATTTTGACCGACCTTAAGACTCAAACGTCACCAATTGAGCACTCGGTGATGATTGCATATTGTGCTCGTTCAGAGGTTTCAGAGTCTCGGTTGCGAGCCTTGCCTCCGGACTTTCGGACTCTTTTGTGCTTTGCCTCGGTTTACGAACCAGGCCCTGTTTTCTCTGTTTTCTCTCCCCGAAGGGAGGGAGAGGTCTCGTAGATCATCTCTCAGTGGCCGTAGGCTACGTTTTGTGGTCGTAGGCCATTTTTCCCATTTGGAGCCTGGTTCCCGGTTTTCGGAGCCGTCGGCCGTGTGCTTCGATTCGGGACCGCTTAACCATCTCCGTTTGCTCCGGTTTTTGGCATACATCTTATTTCCTCCCTTTTGAGGGACATTGTGGCTCGAGAGACCAACTTCGTGGTCAAACGCCACCTCCGGTGCTTAACAGTCAGTTTTCGGGGCCTTGGGCCGCGCGTTTTGGCCCCCGAACCTTCGTTTTGCATCGGTTTGAGTTCATTTTTGGCAGGGACCTTATTTTCATTATTAGGAAGGTTGTAGAAGGGTGGGAGGCCAGCAATTGTTCTGAAGACCAGCTTTATTCCTTCATCGCACTTTATCGCCCGTTTTCTTCGCTAGAAAGCTGACTTTTTCCATCCCCGGGCCACTTTTTCTGACTTTCCACCACACCATTGTGTTGTATACACCTGGGAGGCCACCAATATGGATTGACCGGCCATTAACTCTTCCTGACCCTTTTGAACCCCTCTAAAAAGTTGGTTTTTCTCTCTCCTGGGTTACATTTCCTGATTTTTCTCCACATGGCTGTGTTGTACACACATGGGAGGCCACCTTTCTAGGGTAGCCGGCCACTAAATTTGCTTGACCCTTTTGACCCTGGCCGACCACCCAGGGGAGGTGGCTGGCCGGCCACCTGAACCTCCTGAACCTGGCCGGCCATGATCCTCTCTCCTGGTTCCTTACAGATGTACCCTCTGTTTTCCTCCAGACCCCTGCTTGGGGATCTGCCCTTTTGGGGGGGAAATTTGAATTTGATTTCCCCCCCCCCTTTCCTCCCCTCTTCTCCTCTATAAAGCCAGCCCCCCAGCTCCATTTTAGAGGGTTACAAAATTGATTTGGAGCCTTCCATACAAAACC
The DNA here is from genome assembly GCA_030407325.1 of Camellia japonica. Lineage (NCBI taxonomy): Eukaryota > Viridiplantae > Streptophyta > Magnoliopsida > Ericales > Theaceae > Camellia > Camellia japonica. The sequence continues at coordinate 32,991 of JAPPVO010007147.1, forward strand.
TCCATCTCTCTCTCCTTCAACCCTCAAAACCCTAAGCCTCTTGCACCATTTACCCTACAACCCATAGCACCACACCTCCACACTCCATTCCAGCCCTTTGAAGCTGATTTCCAGAGGTTGAGAGCTCACAAATTTGGTCCAAAAGTTGCTGAAGTTTGGTTCTACAAGGGTGAGTCTCTTTTTTCCCTTTTCTAGTCTTTTCTTGCTTCATCTATAGGCCATACTTGCTTACATTTTTGGGCCCCGACCCGAACTATAAATAGTCATATTTTAAGCTCCTCTCCATGTTTGATCAAGGACCTCTTGTTGTTTGAGGTCTCTTATTACCCCTTGTCTCTCTATCCCTCTTTTAGGCCTATTTTTGCATGATATATTAGCCTTGTTTTTGTGCATTTATGGGCTCTGAGACAAACTGTAAAATATCTTATTTTGAGCCCCTCTTTAACTTTGTTGAAGGGCTCTCCTCTGTTTGAGGCCATCTACTACCACTTGTCTCCTATCTCTCTTTATAGGCCCATTTTTGCATGATAGTTTAGCCCTACTTGTGCTCATTTTTGAGACTTTCCATAAACTGTAAAGTATCTTGTTTTGATCCCCTCTTCATCTTTGTTTAAGGGCTCTTTTCTATTTGGAGCCAGCTACTGTCCCTTGTCTCTAATCTCTCTTGTAGGGCCATTTTTGCATGATAGATTAGCCCTACTTGTGTTCATTTTTGAGAGTTGTCATAAACTGGAAAATATCTTGTTTTAATCTCATCTTCAAGTTTTTTTAAGGTCCCATTTTTTTTAAGGTCATATGCCTCCTTGTACGCTTGATTATCTCTTATTTTGAGCCTTACACCTAAGCTCTTGTTGCATACTTTGTTTGACCTTCTAGCCACTTGAATCCAGTGGATTTCCAGTGGTTTGATGCAATTTTTGAGTCTCAAAATCAGAGGGGGGTGACCCCCTCTCACCTTGCTTTGTTTGATGGTCTTTTTGGCCTTCCAAAGAAGCCCTATCTTGCATGCCTTGTTGACTGATTTCAGAGCCAATTTGATGAGTTTTAGGACTATCATATTTGATTTCTAGAGTTTATTTTTCCATGCTAAGTGTCCTTGATGCATGTGCTTAATAATTCCTTTGTATGCCCTCTAAAGGAACCCATCATTTGTGCATGTGTTGGCTGCATTTCCATGTTTATTTGGGCATATCTTGGCATGTTTTGTTCACTGATTTTTTCTGGTTTGATGAGTTCTCACTTGCTTCATATACGTGCCATATAATCCATGTTTGATAGTCAAAATTGCATGCTATGTTAGGCCATCTTGCTTGCATCTTTTGGCCATGCTTTGAACTAAGAATGTTCATGTTTTGGGACTGCCTTGGTTCTGTCTTTATGCCTCATGATCAAATAATGCATGCTTTGTGTAGCTATAGGCCAATGCATTTGTCTAGTCTTGTGTTTCGGGACCATTCCATGCATCGGGTGACATATATCCATGATTCGGGATCATTTTGCATCATGATTTAGTGCTGGAAATTGCATGTTTGAATGCCATGTTTCACACCTTGCCATGCCTTGTTAGAGTGGCATTTGTGCCTTAGGATCGGTCCTCGGTTTGCGTGCATGTGTGCACGCATCTCGAGTGTCTCATTTTCATCTTATGGCCACTCATGTGAGTGTGGCTGAGATCCACTCATGTTGGTGTAAGTCCATTATGCATTGTGTATGCCATTTCAATTCATAGCATTGCGTATGCTAGGTTGCATCTTAGAACATTGTGTATGTCGTGTTACATCGAGCATTGTGTGTGCCATTTCATAGCATTGTGTATGCTAGGTTGTATATTAGTTGCATTCTTGCATGTCATGCATATTGCATTGTGTTTGGGATAGGAGTTAGCCCGGGCATGGGAAACGAGGGACGTTTCGTACTTTGAGTGACGTAACGTGTCTCAATTCCTAGTCGCCGACACTCCGGATTATCCATGATGGAGTCTAGGCCTTGTTGTGTTTATATGTGCATTCGTTTCACATTGAGTCGTGCAATTCGACTCCTCGGCCATCATGCATCGAGATGCGTGATTGGTGGCACGAGGATCGAGGTATGCATACATATGTGAAAATACATTGCCATGCCCCTTTCCTGCTCTCTGTTGCAGCAAATCAAAAACCGGCAATCTTTTGGGGCTTCGCGCAACATTCCGGGCTTAATTGTAAACAGAGGCTAATTGGGGCGTCGCAATGGATTTCTGTGCCAAGCAACCCGAGCATGCATCACTCATCATTTGGAATAGAGCCGAGGCAGTCCATGGATTTGCGTGCCATTTATTGCTTTCCTAGATTAATTTGTTAATTAATTAGGATTTTGTATTTATTCGGGCTGTACTATTCATTCGGACTGTACTATTTATTTGGGACTGTATTATTTATTCGGACCCTCCGAGTGAGGGCAATGTTGTAATAAGTGTGCGTGCGTGTGATGTATGTCTTCCAACCCCACGTCTTTCTCCCTTTTATTTACCAGCTTACGATGGTTAGATTAGGGCATGTTTCAATTAGCATACAGTATGATAGCATGTTTGCATTCATTCATCTGTTTTGCATGCACCGGGCTCGGCGCATCATACCTCACTGCATTGTATTTCAATTCCAACTTGAATACTTGTTAGCTATAGCATTCCATGTGCCATGTTTAGAATAGCCGAGCCTATTATAGTTGCATTTTTGCATGTGTTGCATTAGGCATTTCTGTATAGTTAGGATCATGTATGATTTCTAATTAACTTCTGTTTTGGCTTGGAGTACTCGGTAAGTTTTTATGCTTTAGCATCCTTGTATGTGTGTGAGTGACTGCCATGATAGCATGCTTACCATGAGGCTATATGCTTATGTGATATAACTGTCTGAATGCCTGTGAGTGAAGGTTGGGTTATTTGGATTGGAACAATGCATTGACTACGAGTTTTAAGCCCACTAGATAGTGGCAAAACCATCTTTTCTAAGCCCACCTGTGGGTGGCAAAATCTGCATTTTAAGCCTACTAGCGAGTAGCAAACCATCTTTCAAAAACAAACATGAAATGTTTTGTTCCAATTCAGGCGACCCGGTCTATACTTGTATGCTGTGCGCATCACATAGTAAATCTAGGCTAATAACCGGAATAAGAATGCAAAATGTTTTCAAAACTAGATATCATGGTTAGTAGAGGCCGATCTTTGATCGGGCGAGCGGGGGTGCTCACGAAGTGACCTTCCCCAATCGTACCCAAGTTCCCGAGCCGAGGCAACTTTGGTGATGACGGACACGTGGCCTTAGGCACGAGTCAGGGTTTCCTAAATTTCCCAAAAATAAAATATTTAGGTGGCGACTCTGTATCTGGCAAAGCAGTCCATGTTTGGCACTTCTTTCAAAAATCTGTTTTCTCAAAACGATTTGCCGGATTTGGACTCTTTGGTTCAGATTAAGAACCGTGACATTTGAGTCCTGAACTGTAGTGAGCCCAAAATGAACAGAACGGGACTCATCCCTCCCGGGGCGTTCGGGGACGTCTACAGTTTCTGGCGACTCTGCTGGGGATTTAGAGAACTTGACTCGAACTCATGATATCTGGTTTTGACTACACTTGTGTGTTTCTTTGCATTGCATTTGCATTGGTGCGCCTAGGACACCGTGTTTGCCAGAGGCTGCGTGCCATAAGGCTTACCGGTTACGGGCTCTGCCAGTATGGAAACACAAACCCCGGTTTTACCGGGGCACCCTTTTGACCATTCGACCTAGTGCATATTCGGAATCCATAGTGACCATTCCAAACAAGGACAGGTTGCTTACCCGATATAGGTTGTTTGAAACCGCTGCGTGCGTAGTGAAACCCTAGCTCCTGACAAAATAGGACAGGGAAACCCTACCCCAACATAGGGGTGTTTTGGCTCTCACTTATCTGTTATGTGCTGTTAGAGTGCGTTTCTACAGGGAATGCGTGTATCAGTTTATGAGTTTGGGCATCGGGCCTGCGGGCATCAGTCAGTGTTTGAGAATCAGTTATCTGTGGGTATCAGATTCAGTCTTGGGGAACAGTGATTCAGGGATAGTGATCAGTGTTTGAGGACAGTGTGTATTCAACTTATCGACCGTATGTTGTTATGCCCAGCTGTGTGTTGTGTATTTATTTTAAGCTGTTATGCTGTTCGTTTATCTGGTTATTTATTTCCTTATTGCTTTATTTATCTTTTTGCTAGGACAGTTTTAGCACAATTGCTTCTGACCCAGTAGATATTTCCCAAGCACTTTGGACAAAAGGTCGTCGGCTCAATCGATCTGAGGATTTGGTTGGCGGACAGCCAGTGTTCCATTCTCTACCCCCGGTTGTCAGGAGAAGGCCGAGAAAGCGTAGTGTGTCTGAGCAGAGGTTACCAGAGCAGTGGTCTACCCTAGCAGTAAATAGTCGGGCTGAGGTCTCAGTTTCTGCCATAGAAATACACATACCAGTCAGTCAACAGGACCAGCAGAATATGGCCGGAATAGAAGAAATGATGCGCCAACTCCAAGAGAGTATGAAACAGATGCTAGAGGACGCCGTCCGCCAAGCAGAGTTCTCTAAACAGCAGGCCACAATTATGGCCCAACAGGCGGAGCTAATTACCCGGCTACAGCAGCAAACCGGAGCATCAGCCTCACATCCAAATCCTCCCCCACCAGGGGTCCCAATACCCGAGCAGACACCAACTACCCAGAATGTCCTGCCAAACATCCAAAACACCTTGCCGAATGTCCAGAACATCCAGGAGGACACAGACCTTCCAACGGGGCTGGCTCCGCCCCCGCTTCCACCTCAATCGTCCAAAGTACATACACCCGCCAACCACCCGGACTCTCCGTTCGAGTTCGAAGTAGACCCTACAGCGCTGAAATTGAGCAAGCTCGAGAAGCTATTCAAAAAATCCCAGGGGGTAAAAGCTATCCCGTATATCGAGGACGGATACACCGATGTGGCTGTGACACTGCCGGATAGATTCAAGATGCCGCAAATCGATCGCTTCGACGGATCTGGTGATCCCATGGTCCACCTTCGGCTATTCTCAGATATACTACGACCAATGGGCCTCACTAGACCCCAGAAGCTTTCGCTATTCGGCCGGACCCTGTCGGGTGTGGCTGCTATCTGGTATGCGAAGTTGGAGAATGATGTCAAGCAAAGTTGGGATGAAATGGCCGAGGCCTTTGTTGCGCAATACTCTTACAACACCCAGATCGAGACTACGACTCGAGATCTCGAAACAACAAGGCAGGAGCTCAAAGCGAGTTTCTCGGATTTTGTGACTCGGTGGAGGGCGAAGGCCTCGATGATGACTTTAAGGCCCACCGATAAGGACCAGATCAGGATGATTGTGCGCAATCTCCAGCCAAAACTGATGCAAAAAATGATTGTACTCCCCTTCCCCACCTTTTCGGATCTGCACGAGATGGGGGTACAAATCGAAGATGCGATGAAACAGGGTCTGATTGACCAAGACAGGGAGCAACCCCGGAGAACCTTTAACCGTAACAACAATGCAGGCCCGAGTGGCGCTGTAACTGCAAGAACTTCGGAGGTGAACATGGTCGCCACCATTCCCCCTGCCCCTCCAAGGCCCATGGCAGCCACACCCTTCTCCGGTGCATCCGGAAGCAATACACAGACCACTAAATACCAACCCAGAGGCCAAAGAACCTTCACCCCATTGTACATGCCCCTGTCCAAGGCTCTAGGGGTCTTAATCAGAAAAGGGCATCTAAAACCCCTAGAGCTGAGGCAGTTGCCAAATCCACTTCCCCCCACTCACAACCCAGCCAAATACTGTGCATATCACCAGCAACACGGTCATGACACCGACCAATGTTTCAGGTTGCGTCACGAGATTCAAGATCTCGTTGACAAACAAGTGATTTTGCCACCAGAAAGACCTAATGTCACAACCAACCCACTCCCTACACACAACCAAGCTGCACCTCCCAAAAGAATCAACTTTATCCAAACTAGGGTCGTGCCTTACGATCCTATCATCTATATCACTCCTTCCCATCTACCTAAGCCGGAGGTACTCCTTCCCGATTGCACTGACCTTTTGTGCATGATGGACATCTCCACAACCCAACCTGAGCTAATGGTGGTGGCTGTTGAAGACGGTGCATGGGAGATTGCAGAAGAGGATGGAATGGTTGAGTCAGGGTTTGAGCAGTCTGGGAATTTTGCTGGAGAAGCCTACGATCCGAGCAACTACATTCTGTCAGCAGGCCAGTCTGAACCAAGTGTAGAATTGCCAGGGAGAGAAGAACTGTGTGTGATCCAGGGGGATAGAGTTGAACAGGGGGCAGAGGATTTAACGGCCGTAGAGGAGGACTTTGCCAACCTCCAGTTCTTCAATGACCAAGAATCAGGAGATGTGACAGTCAACTGGTTTGAGTATGAGGAATCGGCAGAGGCTACCGGATGGCTGGATGATCAATCGGATGTTGTAGAGTTCCAACAGGGCCCGGCAGGAGCAGGGTATCAATTGTGGCCGGAAGGGCCGGAAGTCAGAGTACATTGCCGGAGAGCGCCGGTACGGAGAATTTCGCTCAGGACAGAAGTATTGTGAATACAGGGAAAGCTAAACAACAAACTGCGCTGACGCAGGTAGAACAACAGGGTTCTGAGAGAATCAGGGAAGCCAAATCCCATGAGGGGACTGGAAATGCTGTGGGCACAAGGACGGAAGATGCTGTGAGCATGTGGGCTGAAAGTGCTGCGAGTACAATCATGCCGGAGCCAGACAGGTGCCTTTTGAATGCCAACGGAATGTGGTGGGAAGACGATGATTTATGTCTTGCCCACACAGACGAGGATTGGGGGAGCAATCAACCAGACGACACCTGGTATCTTGATGAGGTCGATCACATGACGAGAAGCGGGCGGTATTTCAAGCCCCCGCACCTGGGCCAACCAGAGGCATCTGGGAAGGATAAAGAAACTGAAAAGCAGAAAGAGAAGCAGATCGAAGAGGAAGCTGTATTGAAGCAGCTGAAGAAGATACAAGCACACATCTTCATCTGGGGACTGCTTATGGCATCACGAGTGCACAGACAGGATGTCCTATCTGCTATGGACAAGGCTAAACTTTCTATAGATACCACACCAGAGCAGCTGGTTGGACTGGTCTTTCCGGGAGAAGGTTCCCCGACGATAACCTTTTTGGACAAAGAACTGTCGCCTGAGGGCGCAAATCATAACAAACCCCTTGTAGACACCCCATTTTTGACCGACCTTAAGACTCAGACGTCATCAATTGAGCGCTTGGTGATGTTGCATATTGTGCACGTTCTGAGGTTGCGGAGTCTCGGCTACGAGCCTTGCCTCCGGACTTCCGGACTCTTTTGTGCTTTGCCTCGATTTGCGAACCAGGCTCCATTTTCTCTATTTCTCTTCCCGAAGGGAGGAAGAGGTCTAGTAGATCATCTCTCAGTGGCCGTAGGCTACGTTTCGTGGTCGTAGGCCATTTTGCCCATTTCAGAGCCCGGTTCCCGGTTTTCGGAGCCGTCAGGCCGTGTGCCTCGGTTCGGGACCGCCTAACCACCTCTGTTTGCCCCGGTTTTTGGCATGTATCTTATTTACTCCCTTTTTAGGGACACTGTGGTCCGAGAGACCAACTTCGTGGTCGTGCACCACTCCCGGTGCCTAACAGCCCACTTTCGGGGCCTCGAACTGCGTGTTTCGGCTCCCGAACCTTCATTCTACATTTTTGGGCTCCGACCCAAACTTGAGATAGTCATATTTTGAGGTCCTTTTCATGTTTGATTAAGGACCTCTTACTGTTTGACATCTCCATCTGTCACTTGCCTTTTTACCTCTTTTTGGGCCTTTTGGCACGGTATTTTAGGCGTACTTGTGGGCTGCGTTGGACTTGGGCGTAAACTACAAAGTGCCTTATTTTGAGCCCCTCTTCAACTTTGTTGCAGGACTCTCGGCCTTTTGAAACCCGTACCTGCCACTTTCCCTTTTGGCCATTTTTGGAGGGAAACTTGAAATGTTTCCCCCCCTTTTTTCCCCCTTTTTTCTAAACGTTTTGCCTATATATACAGCCCTCCAGATCTGTTTTAAGGGTTACAAAATCTGATTTAGGTCTCCTATATACAAGCTCTCTCTCTCTCTCTATATTCTAACCCTAAAACTCCAAGTTCCTTGCCCCCTTTCTTCATCACCACCTAGCACCACCACCACTACAACCATTTCCAGCAGCAAGGAGGGCCTTCCAGCAGCTAAGAGGCACCATTTTCAGTCCTAGAAGCAGCCAAGGTTTTGGTCTACAAGGGTAAGCACTCATTTCCCCTTTTGAGCTCCATTTTTGTACCATTCCTCTACCCTACTTGCTCACTGTTTTAGGCTCCGACCCTAACTGAAAGGGGCACCCTTTTGATCTGTTCTTCATCTTTGTTTAAGGGCTCAACCCTGTTTGGGCCCTCCATTTGGTACTTGTTTCAATATCATCTCATATGCCTTAATCTTGCGTGCTTTAGCTAGCCTATGAGTGATCTGTTTCTGAGCTTGATATGAACTGTGAGTAGGCCTATTTTGAGCCCCTCTTCAACATTGAAGAAGGGCTCAATCATGTTTGGCAACTTTATCATGCACTTGCTTTGTAATCTCTCGTATTTACCGTAAATTGCATGATTTGTTTGGTCTGTCTAGCTTCTGTTTTCGGCCATCATCAGGTCTGGAAAGAGTCTTATTTTGATCTTATGGACATATTTCATGAAGGGTCTTTGTTGGTTGGATGAATGTTTGGGGTACCTCATGTTATGGCCTATAGTATCCTAGTTCTTGCATGGCATTCTTAGCATATTTGCACACTGAGTTGAGGCATGTCATCTACTGTGAATATGCATATTTTTGGTCCCTCATCAGTGTTGTAGAAGGAAATGTTTCCATTTGAGCATCGCATACATCACTTGTTTCAATACCCCTCTCTTGGCCCCCGTTTTTGCATGCCATTGTTGTCCTATCTATGCTTACTATTTGGCCATGTTTTGTACTGTAAAAATGCTATTTTGGGGGGCTGCCTTGCTACTGTTTTGCATGTCGTGTACCAATTGTGCATATTTAGTATAGCTATAGGCCATTTCGGGTGCCTAAATTCGCATTTCGGGACTATTCCGTGCATCGGGTGTACTTTGGCCATGATTCGGGACTGTTTTCCCCCACATTTCAGTGCTGAAATTCCATTAGTATGTTTGCATATCATTTTCCATGTCATTTCATGCTTTATGCCATTGCCTCGGTTTGCGTGCCGGTGTGCACGCATTTCGAGGCACTTCATTTTCATCCATCGGCCTCTTATGTGAGTGTGGCTAAGGCTCTCTCATGTTAGTGTAAGTCCAATTTGCATTTTAGTGTCATTTGCATCCCGTATGCCATTGCCTCGGTTTGCGTGCACACGTGCACGCATTTCGAGCGTCCCATTTTCATCTTATGGCCGCTGATTTTGGCATGCTTGCGAGTTATCCATGTTAGTTTAAGTCCATCATTGCATTGCACGTTCATATGTCATGTTTCATGCCTTGCCATGCTTTGATAGAGTGGCATTCGTGCCTTAGGATCGATCCTCGGTTTGCGTGCATACGTGCACGCGTTTCGGGAATCTCTTTTTCCTCTAATGGCCTCCTTGTATTGGTGTAAGCCCATCTTGCATTGTGTATGCCATGTTCAATGCGTTGTGCATGTTATGTTGTTAGCATCGTGTATGCCACGTAGTTGCATCGCATGTTTGCGTACTTAGCCGCCATGCCTAGGTTGCATTTCATTGAACATGCATCCCTTGCCTCTTGACTAATCATGATAGGGGTTGGGGCCCT